>BMAO01028495.1:0-144414 GCA_019973975.1 Trichonephila clavata | reverse complement strand
TTAGTTTTATAAGCAGAATAAATATATATTACAGTGTTACATCTTCAAATTGATAAAACCCCGTTTGTATACCTCGTTTTGTCAACGTTTCTCCTTTTGTAGCTTTTGATTCGCTTCAAAAGTTCTTTGCACAAATATTTAAAAGATAGCCTAAAAATATTTTTTTTTTAATTTGACAAGCTATTAAAGGATTCCAATATTTTTTGTACCTCCCTCACCACTCACCACTCAGAAACTTTAAAATCTCCTCTTCCTCCTCCAAAATTTTTTGCATAAAAAAATAATCTTCTTAAAATTCGACAACCAAAATAATTTCAATAAATGAAATACATTTTATTCACAGAATGTAATATCTTTAAAATTAAACCAAAGAAAATATTTTAATAAAATAAAATAAAATATTAAAAATTGTGGTATTTTAAAAACTATATTAATTTTAAAAGTATATTTATATTATGGTATTAAAACTATATTAATCTCTATCACAAAAAAACTCAATTTATAAAAAAAAAATAGGTTTTATGCATTTATTACACAGTTATGAGGTAATTTCTATTTTCTTTCATCAATAATTCCAATTCCCTTGTGTGCATTCGACTGTCATAAAACAAAGCTGCCATCTACCTTGATAATTTGATTTTTTATTTTAACAAATCCTTACTTGTTTTTATTTCAAATATTAAAGTATTAAGTGTAAAATGTTAACTAAGAGTTTTAACTGAATTCCAGACTGAAATTAATATTATTTGTTTAAGATTACTTCTAACTTTCTTGTGCACTTTTGTTTTCAAATTTATTCAAATACTTTTTGATATGGTAGACTACACAGTACCCTATAATTTTATAAATTATTGATTTTTTTTGTGACTTATATTATTAGAAAACTTGCCGCCAAATTTCAGATCTGATAACAAATTAGTTTTTAATATATTTGAAGTTTTCTGGTTTTGGTTTCGGTTTCATCTTGAGGCATTTTTCTACTCTTAAACTGAATTACTTAAAAAAAATTTGTGTAAAATCAATTCTTTTAGAGTGAAATATTTATTAATTCAAATTTTCATTGCTAAAAAAAACCCTGTTTGATTATGTTTCGAGTTTCTTCAGTTGTTTTAGTTACGTAATTAAGATTGATTTCAAAGCCAATTTTTGCTTTAAAAAAATAGTTCATATAATTTAGAATCTTTATCATTAGTTTTTCCTGTTGATAAAATGCCGTCATGGCAAAACGTTCTCCTGTTGCTATGAGAAATAATATTTTAAAGAGATGGAATACTACTGAAAATGAGGCATCTAAAAATCAGTCTCAGCTGATACTGCTATAACATTTCCAAATACAAGTATTCTGAATTCAAGTATTGCAGATAAAACTAAATATTTCCTTGAAGTACCAAAATATATTATAGTAAACATATTGTAGTACGCTATTTTAGTATTTTAAAGTCGTTCAACAAGAACTAAAACTCCCTAAACTACCCAATTTAAAACTGAAAAAAAATTAAATTTCTTGAACAAAGCCTATTTTTAGCTTAAGATAGTTTCATTATTATTTTGTACATATCATTGACTTGTGTTTCAAAACTTTTGTAAAAATATTACGTTAAGATTAAGCTGAATAAACTGTTGTGGTAACAAAGCTGTCAATATTATGCAAAAATATTTAATGAATTTAAAAATATATTTTCAGCAAATTTAATTAAAATAATGTTTTAATGTAGAAAATACATTGTAAAATAACATATTAAAAAATTGGAGTCTTAAAAAGCATTATAAGATTTTGTTTTATGCCTTTACAAACTTTAAATGCGTTTTTCTCAGATTTTTAATTTTGAAGATATGTGTTTTCTAATCCCTAAGGTTTTTTCCGTTCAAGATAGAGTTTTGAAATTTTTGTATCTATTCAAAAACGTATGTTCTGTAAAAGTTAGTATGGATTTAGGTCTAAGATCTCCAGTTATTTTTATAAAAAATAATTTAAGTTAGTATTTCTAAAATTTTCGTCTTTTTTTCCAGTTTTTGCTAGAAAAATAATTATTAAAAATCAACAAGGGAACAAGTTTTTGAAATCCATACTAACTTTTGTTTGCAATAATCTAAGAAACATATATCACTTAAAATGACTCAATTTTTTTAAAAATTGAACATTTTACAAGAGTTTGAAAAACTTCAAAAATTCTTAATTTCTTTAAATTGTAAAATAATGGCTGATTATACTAACTCTCTCTCTCTCTCTCTTTTTACTTTCAGAATCAACTTAATCTAATCTGAATATAAAACATAAATCATTTTTGCTGTTACTGTCTCTAAAAAAAATTTTGAACAAGGTTATTGTGGAGTCTCAGTAAAAAAAATATCCGAATAAAGAACTGAATTTTTCAAAATAGTACGGAAGCATTCTCGGGAGTACTCTAAAAATTTCTGTGTCAATTCATATGTTACCCTTGATACAGAAATTTTTATCACGCCAAAACAGCACTTGGCACGCAATACGCAATATGAAATTAGTTTCCTTTGTGGAGTTACGTATTCTGGTAATCAGGCCGGCAATATGTAGATAAGCATGACATCAAAAAAAGACAGTGAAAAAAGTATTTCTTTGTAGTTAAAAATAGCAAAGTGTTGTTAAATTTTGCATTGTTGAGTGAGATTTTCGAACCACATAAAAATGTCTAGAAACATTACAATCATTCGCAGTTCAACAAAGAAAATTCAGTGTTCTTGCAAAGTTACCTTAAAATTCTTTTATTGTTTCATATGTTGATTTGAATGCTATACTAAGCGATTTGAATAATCTTTTCTTCTCTGCAATTTGTGATATTTAATTACTGTAACACACGGTATAGTTCCAAGACCGAAATATAGGTGCCGCCATTACAATATGGGCTTGGACCGGAAGTGTGACTGTACGAAACACTGTAGTACGGTCAGAGAGAGTTTGGATCTAGACAAGCGTGCGTTCCCCATTTTCGATGTCCAATCCTGGACTATGTAAACTTTACTTATTTTCTCTAAATGTTTGTCTTGTAATTGTCTGAGTGTCTGTTCTTTGTAACTGTGCTATCTTATGTCATTAAATATATTAATTTACCCCGAGATTCTATTAAGAGCGTTTTCGAAATTTCACAAATCTGATTTATCCAACAGATGGCGTTGTTTGCAACTCGGATGACGTCATAAAGATAACTTTTGTTTTCTGGAAACCTATCGTTACTATAGTAACGGGGTGTGGTTCAGAAATGATTGACAGATGTAGTCGGTATGAGAGCGCATGCGCTCTTTGAAGAACCAGATCGAAGAGAGGAAAAACGTGTCAGCAAACGGGTAGGGGGGTGAGGAAAGAAGGGAAAGAGTTTTCTACAAATAGTTTCAACGTTTGAATAAGGTTCTGTCACTGCCGCACAAAATTGGGTGCGGAGACATTTTTTTTTTGAAAGCCGTGCTAGTGGATAGGTATCGAAATGTGCATTGCACTTCTAAGTATATATAGTTCTGGAATCTACTCAAAAATACATTTTTCTGCAGAAATGATGAGGTTAATCAGTCTAGATTTGTTGGAAAACATAGGATATATTTGCTTAATTTGGGTATAATTATTATGTGAGTTTTTCCCATTCATATGGAAAATAATTGAGTGTAATGCACTTGATATTTTGTCACATGAATTATTGTATTTCAGGGTAGGCCTTTGAGTACAACATTTTTGAGGTAATTCTATTGTAGAATTTTACTGTTTCCTAGTTTCGGATGACATTTATCCCTTTTTGTGGAAATTGGTATTGTAGTTTAGAAATCATGTAATAAATTTCAACTTTTCTATAAAATCATCGTTATAAGGCTCCGGATTTTTAGGGAAAAAACGTTCAAATTGTCTCTTGACAAATACGTCTACATTGTCTTAGGTATCATAAACAATGCCCATAAGATTAAGAAGGGAAACAAAATATGGGTGGGGGTTTTAATTTTTCGACGAAGAATTTGGTAGATCTTTATTTGAAATTTAGAAAAGGTATTTTTTTTTTCGATTGTTGGGGGATATATTTGTTTTATTTATCTTTGTTACCTTTATTTATTTATCGATCTAATTCTCTTTGTTTGATAGAAATATGCAAAATTTTAAAAAGTTTCTTTCTGCTCATATCTCTTAGATACAAATTGTATTTGAAATTGTCATAGAAGGATGCTTATTATGGAAATAAAGTTTTGATTTGAATCTTTAAAAAGAAAATGTCATTTTTCTTAGAAAATATTAACTAGAGCACTTTTTTGTCAGTCCTTTTTTAACAGCATTCCATTTCTTGTTTTACAAATTAATGCTATTTCCAATCAGGGGCATAGTTACCACGTATCAATGATACGGGGCCCCAAGCTTTGAGGGCGGGCACCCAAACATGTAAGCAAAAAATCGCAGGGGTGGCCTTAGAGTGCCCTCAAGGATGATACAGGGTCCACTCAGGACCAGCTCCGCCAGTGTTTTCAATACTCATGAAAATGTGACACAAATTTCACAGCCTTCAATTAAATTATTATATTCATTGAATTAATTTTCAAGCTAAGATTCCTTTTTTTATTTCCTACGTGCAACGTTTTCAGAATATTTATTGTATATAGTCTGCGTTTGTACTCTCATAATGTTATTTTTAGTGTGGCCGATTATAAGCAGAGATAAAATCGGTGCATTTTTGTGATCGGCTCTTTTATTTTGAATTTTTACTGCTTTGATCTTCTTTTCTAGTGACACGATTGAGATGCTTAAATTCCTCAGAGGAGCGGTGTGGAGAACAGTAGTGCGCTTTTGAAATCTGAATGTTGCTATCAATTTTTTCATGAAATTATCTTAATAAGACTCATGATTTACAGAGGAAGTTCTTCAGTGAATTCACGAGCATGTTTATGATTGTTGTGTAGGATATTAAAAATAAAGTCCATCGGGCTAAGAAGAGGGAAGGGATTTTAAATTTTTTGAAGAAAAGTTTAGTATATCTTCAGTTGGGACTTGAGGAAAAATATAATTTCCGAAGTTTTATTTTTGTAGAGAGAAGTAGTGGAGGGAGACGATATATATATATATATATATATATATATATATATATATATATACGTGTATATGTGAATATATATATATATATATACGTGTATATGTGAATATATATATATATACGTGTATATATGAATATATATATATAGTGTAATAAAAATGGAAGAAACCAAAAAAGTCAATGGACTAAAAAGGATACTTATTATGATTTCTGAAGCTGTTACTGAATTAAGACCAGCAAATTTGGGTTATATATCTATCTATATATATAAAGGAGAAAAGCGACTCACTGACTGACTGACTAATCACGATATCTCCGGAACTATTCAACCTACAGATATGAAAATTGGTTTTTAAACTATTAAACGTACAGTCTTGAAATTTGATAAAAGATTCCTTTTGCAGAGTAGAGAACCGCTACAAAATGGATTTCGCGAAAATTAAACCACAAGTTTCATTTCTGGGGATTAAGGAGCGTAATGGATATAAGTATTTCCGTTTTTTAAACTATTATACCTACCTGCTTGAAAATTGGTGGGCATGTTCCTTTCATGGAACAGAGTTCCATTAAAACGAAAATAAACCCGAGAGGTCACGGGGAATTATGGGGAAAAAATCCCGTTTTTGAATTGTTAGACCCACATACTTGAAATTGGTTAAGCATGTTTCTTTTGTTGAACAGGGATCTACTAAGAATGCATTTTAGGAAATCAACTCCTGGGGGAGCATGGGTTACTGGGGTGTATTGACACAAAAAAATTTCCTTTTTTCGAAATATAAGGTCTATAATAGTGGAATTTGGTTTGCATTTTCCATTTGTTAAATTGAAATCCGCTAAGAACAGTTATATTGGAGAACGTTTCTCAACGGAATTACGGTAGGAATTGATAATAAAAACTTCATTTTTACTCTATTAGACTTAGACTTAAAATTTGTCTTGCATGCTTATAGAGTAGAGTTCCACCAAAAATTGGTTACGCGGAAATGGACTTGGTTATAGGGTACGAAGGTACAAACATCCTTCTATACTTCAATTTTTAAAATTTTTAGAAAATACAAATTAGAAGTCCTGTTCTCTTTTTATATCAAGAGTCGAGAGTTACAGGTATATATATATATATATATATAAACAGTATATATTTCTAAAACGTCATGAAATACCCAGCAAAGCGGGCGGGTAACGGTTAGTATATATATATATATATATATAATATGTGTGTGTGTGTTTTGTAGCAATTTTTATAAATTCCGTTTTTTTTTCTCCTTGGTCTTTATATCTATGGTTGGGCATGGTACGCTCTTGAAAAAATAACGGATTGCTTTAAATATGTTACTAGTTTGAGTAGTGATGTTAAGAGTACACAGTGCCCGTTTTAAAGACAGTAATATTGGAAGTAATTTGTGTTTTCTTTTTAGATTATATTATTAAATTTATTCTTCAAATAAAAAAAATTTTACCGATCTTAATTTTAAAAATTACAAATTTTTCTTGTAAAGTACTCAATTTTTAAAGTTTTTTAATTATTTTCAGTGATTATTGAGAACAAAAGTTAGTATGGATTTGAACATTTCAAACTAATATTCCCTACTAAAAATTCCTTGTTGATTTTTAATAATTATTTTTACAGCTATGGAAAATATATCAAATTTTTTAAAACTATTAATTTAAGATTTTTAGAAAAAATAACTAGTGCTCTCAGACCGAAATCCATACTAACTTTTAAAGAACATATATATGTGAGAGTTCATGAGAAATAACTTCTCAAAAATGTTTAACAAAAACATTTTATTTGGTTTTAACATCTAGGGGACAATTTACATTCATTTAAAGAGCTAAACAACACAGCCGTCGGCTACATGCCGTGAGCCAGAACACAGACTGACTAAACTATTTCATTTCGAAATCATGCAATTGCATAAAAAAAAAGACAGCCAATCAGCGGCTCGCACTACAGGCGCTTCGAACGGATATGAAAAAATAAATAATCCTTGAATAAAAAGAAAAGTTTGAGTGTCAATCATTTCGGCCGGCGGGAAAGAAGAAAAAGAGTGATACTTCCTTTCCTTCTTCAAATCCCACAACTCGGCCGTCCTGACATGTCGCTGTCCTCAGCGAACGCGAGTATAAAAACAATTTAGAACGGAAGCATCCTGTAATGCTTACAATCAAATTACATTCAAAAATAACACTGACATAAAAATACACTATGAAGCAATTTGAAAAGAAATACAATAAATCACAATTGATAAACACTTCAAATTATAAAAAAAAAAGTTCACAAATTAAACACTTAAAAATAAATGCACAGTAGAAGTATGTGGAAGTATGAGCCATAAAAATAACACACGTAGAAAAATGCCAAAGGAAAATTACTAAGGGAACAAAAAAAAATGCCTATCCAAAAGGTTTCATTAGGTCGACAGCTGTTGTCGTTTGGTTTGGGCCTGCATGATTCCCTATCTTGGATACCTCGTATCTTCCTTTGCCGTTGACCTGAGTCACTTCATATGGTCCGAAAAATTTGGGTCTAAGCTTTAGACCAGTTCCAAACTGAGTTCGTTGGATGGCCACGATGTCACCGATCTTGTATTCGGTAGCTTCCTTACACTTCTTGTTGTGCTGCTTCCTATTTTCGTCTTGGATTTTGAGAATGTTTTTAACAGCTTCTGATCTAAGCTTGTTTCTTTGATCGTTGAATTCTTTGAACATCTCTTCGATAAGGATTTCTCTTATGGCGATGTCTTCGCTGCTTCTCATCTTTACACCTGTCAGAAGTTCGAATGGTGTAAACTTAGTGCTACGACAGATGGTGTCATTCAAAATTCTTTGTGCTTCTGGCACGTGCTTGAACCACTTCGTGGGGTCTTCAAGGGTAAGCTTGGTCAGTGCTGGAATTAGGGTTCTATGAACTCGTTCGACTTGACCATTCCCACGTGGTACTCCTGTTGCAATTTGCAGATGCAGGATATTTTCTTTTTCACAGTACTCTTTGAAGCTGTTCGATGTGAACGCTGCTCCTCTGTCGGTGATTATCCGGACTGGGTTTCCAAATGTTTTCTGTTGGAGTCTAAGTTTCTCCAACGCGTCTTCAGCGGATACGGACTTCGTAGGATAGAGCCACACGAATTTCGAAAACGCATCTACGACAGTCAGAATATGCTGATAATTCTTGTTTGTCGAGGGCATTGGTCCTATGAAGTCTACATGGTAGGTGTGGAGAGGGGTATCTTCTTTGGGAATTGGATGCAACATCCCCTCTTTCTTGCCGGTTTTCTTGTTTGCAAGGATGCATGGTATACAATGCGCTATTGTGTTTTCCACTTTAGACTGCAATTTCGGAATGTAAAACTCTTGCTTCACAATATTTGTTGTTTTGGCGACTGCAAAATGTCCTTTCTCGTGAGCCATCTTGATGAGCTCTGTCTGCATTCCTTCTGGTACTACGACTAATTCTCGGCCATTTTCGTACTTATACAGGATCTTATTCTTCATGAAGTACTCTTGATCTTGGCCCTCGTTCAATAAGGACTTAAGAGTGGTGATGTAGTCGTCCTTTTCTTGGGGGATATCCTTAATTTTGCTGTGATAGTATCGGTAATTATCATTATAGGATACCTGCTCAATGCATCAACATGTCGCATCTTTTGTCCTGCTCTATGTTCTATTTCGTATTCGAATTCCTCTAAGAGGAAGGCCCATCTTGCGATACGTGTAACCAGGTCTTTTTTGCTCATCGTCATCTGAAAAGCGGAGCAGTCTGTCACAATCTTGAACTTATTGCCGAATAGGTAGACCCTAAACTTCTTGAGGGCTTGCACAATGGCTAAGACCTCCAGCTCATAACTACTGTATTTTTCTTCGGCTGGGCTAGTCTTTCGGGACATATAATAGACAGGATGCAACATTCCGTCATCAGCTTCTTGAAGTAGTACGGCACCGTAGCCGTATTTACTCGCATCAGTGTGCAACTCAGTTCTTGTACCTTGCCTGAATATCCTTAGGACAGGGCTTTCAGACAGCGTCTCCTTAAGTCTCTCAAAAGCTTCTTTCTGTACGGCTTCAAACGTAAACGGATGATCTTTTCTAAGTAGATCACTCAATGGTTTGGCGATACCGGCATATCCTGGGATGAATTTCCGGAAGTAACTAGTTAAGGGGTCTCAGGGGTGTTAAAAATGTTTCGAGAGCACAAAATATGAACAATTTTCGACTAGAAATAATTCTTTGAGGTTAAAATGAAATAATTTGATTCTTTTACACATTTTTTATAAAGGAATAAAGCTTCAAAAAAGTATAAAATGTCTAAAATATAATCATAATTTTAAAAATAATAAGCACATAAATATAAGAAAAATTTTTGTAAGAAACAAATAGTAAGTTTTACGACGCGCATGATATTTTCTGAAATAATAATTCTAATTACTAGCAATAAGTTGATTTATAAAGTCAAATATATCCTTATTAGATGGTAGCGATTAGATATAAAAAGAATAAAAAATAATATTTTTAAAAAATAAAAAAAGTACATTTTTAAAATTTTTTTCAAAAAATTTATTTTTTTTTAAATTTTTCAAAAAATTACAAATATGTAATACTATAAATAGCTAGGATTTAAAGATTATGATAGAGTTTATAATTCTGTAAAGTTTTATGCATCAAAGTATGATAGTTTTTGAAACGCAATGCGCGTAAGTGAAAAAAACACAAACTGAGAAAAAAGGCTTTAAAGTTTTAAATTGAATTTGAGAAAATAAATTTTAAAACTTACATGCTAAAATGCTCCAGGATCATAGGATATGCCTTCCTGTTGCCCAAACAGCTCAATTTCTGTACTCTTTTTAATTTTTTTAATCTCTGCGAGATTCAAACGATGACGTTGAGCTCCTCTTTCTTGACGTAAAGATTCGACGATTGTCACGTTCAGCCAGGAACACACAAACATTTTTGTTAATTTTTAAGCCAAATTTCTCTAAAATAGTAATAAGTATTTGATTTCCATCATTAAAAATGCTGGTTGCTAGATTTGCAGCAATCTCTGCAATCTGAAGGATAGAATCAATCGTCATCGGACAAAACTTCCAGATTAATGAATTTAAACTTTCATTAGGATTCTGTGTCTTACCTCCTAAGCATTTCTTCAGGAGTGCCAGATGAGATAAGTCTGCAAATACAGGCTTAATTACATCTCGAACAGCTTTTGCAACTGAGGGTTTGTGTTTATAATTTTGTAAATTATTATTAATTGCGGCATTATACTTACACTATGTATTTGGATTTGTAGGACAAAATCAGTGCATCGGTTCATCATCGGTGCTGCAAGAATGACCCCGAACAGCCCAAATGGCTTTCCGCATTTCCTTTACACTAGTAGAATTGCATCGAATAGCATTACCATAGTAATGCGCAAGCTTATCAATTAAACTATCAGTTAACCTACCTTTACCGCCTATAGTTTTACCATCAGATAATTTCTTCTTACCATATACTAATTTAAGCTTCCTAAGTCTTGTACCCATTCTCTTTTGCACATGGCCTACACATTCTATTCTCTGAATAAGATGGTCATAGCCGTATGTGTGGATTGTTTTCAGAAAGGGCATTGAATGTTTTTGTGTCGCCATCTACTATGTAGTTCGAATATTTCAGGCCGTGAAGCTTTTCTGATCGATTAAAAATCCTCAACATCCCGTCAACCTCCATCTTACCAGCAGAGCCAGAATAATTTTTTCTACATGAAATCTTATGCGCTCTTTGCAATTTATTGTACTTGATACCAAACTTTACCCCTTTATAACTGTCGCTTCATTTGCAAAATGAGGACAACACTTCCCGATCCAAAACCTTACCTGTTTCGCTCCCTATTAGAGTACATACTCCAATCAACGATGAATGTCCTCTCGTCTTCCAGGTCCCATCACCACTTACCGTTAAAATGTTATCAGGTAACGAAGAATTTTCTTCGACAGCTGCCCTGTTCATGCTTTCTTCGGCGACTTCCTTCATAACAAGTGAAAGTTTATTATTAATAACATCATATGATTTTTGTTCAATAGGATTAGGAAGACTCATTACAGAACAAAAGGTTTTTAATGACTCTAAACCTTGACCTATGCATCCCATTGCTAAAATAGATCTTCTGTTAATTTCTGGAGCATTATTTTTTATTCCCAATGTTTTCACAGCTTGAAAAAGTACAAATACTCCCACATTTTTTACAATGTATTTCAAAATTCGAACATAAACCACGAGTGGATTTTTCATTAATTGTTAATGGTTTATGACATTTTAAACAGCATGATACTGACAAAATAGAGCTAAAGGTTTAAATAAAATCAAAAAATACGATATTCTTTGAAGTTTTCACTTACCTTAACAAGATTTGACTTTAATGAAGTCAGAATTCCTGAAAGTTTTTTACTAGAAGCATTTTTCATTTCGGCACACTTACTTGTACTTTTCATTTCTACACACTTCTTCGTATGTTTAATATCTGTAACATGTGAGTCACTTACCTTTAAATATTTATTTCCTCTAAATCTTTTCCTGGGGCACATTGCCCAACGATTTTTTCAAAATAAAACAACAAAAATCTTCGCTTTAGATTGGCGTTTTAAAAAAACGTGTACTAAAGTAAACACAAGAGAATCAAAACACAGCAGAATGAATGTGTTGAGTTGCAGGCTTCCTTCTGATCAACTCAAGCGCTTAAAATATTTCATGAGGCTTATTAAAAACAAAAAAATAAATGGTATGCATGAATTTAAAAATAAATGGGCGTGGCATGTGTTCATTTAAAAGTTGTTATGACTAAATTGCTGTTTGCAATTTTTTGAATAACTTTCGAAGTTTTTAGAGTATTGTCACGTGGTTAGTACCAAAATGTTCAGAAAAAAATGAAGAACAAGATATATTTTTTTCGAAAATTCGAAAAAAAAAATTTTTAACACCCCTTAGACCCCTTAAACCCAAAAAACTTTGTACTTGTTTAACTGTCTTAGGAGTAGGGTAATTCTTAACTGCTTGAGTCTTCGAATCTGAAGGTCGTATGGTTCCTTCCTTCACAACGTACCCAAGAAACTCAACTTCTTTTTTCAGGAACTGACACTTTTTAAACTTGAATTCAAGTCCATATTTCACTGCCAAATCAAATACTTTCTTTAGCTTTCTAAGACCATCTGCTTCATCCAAAGAAGGTATTATTAGGTCATCCATATAAGTTATTACTGTACCTTCACTTATTAGTTGTCTATAAATGCTATTTACATATCTCTGGAAAACTCCTGGGCTTGTACTTAGGCCAAACGGGACTTTATTAAATTCGTACTGCCCATCAGGTACAATGAAAGATGTATATTTTTTGCTGTCTTCGTCAACATTTACGTGGAAAAAGCCATTCTTCAGATCAAGGGTTGTGAATACTCGAGCCTCTTGAAGTCTATCTAGTACATCCTCGATCAAAGGAAGTGGAAATCTGTCCTTTACCAGCTTCCGGTTCAACTGTCGATAGTCCACACAGAGTCTTGTTGAGTGGTCTTTCTTCTTTACTAAAACTATCGGACTAGCATAATCCGACGAACTAGGGCGAATGATTCCATCTCTGATCCATTCGTCGATTTGTTTATTGACCTCTTGTCGTTCTGGAAACGAGAGTCTTCTAGCTCTTTGATAAACTGGTATTCCGTCTTCTTTGGTTGATACGAAGACACCATGTCTTCAACGCGACAGGCAATTTCAGCATTCTGAATGTGTCGCAGGTTTAACTCGTCTTGCTCTTCTTTCTTCGAAATGTTGAAAATCCAATCTGGAGATTCTGGTTTCACCTTTTCTTCATGAAAAGGACAGGGAGCATGGGTGAGGAATGCTGACCCAAAGATTGCCTCAAACTTAAGAGCTGCGCTGGGGACAACTTGAAAGTCTAGACGGCAAACGTGTCCGTCTATCTCCGCAACATGTCTGAAGGATCCAAGTGTTTTAACTTGTCCCAGACCAAGTCCGGTCAGGACCGTTGATTCTCTCCAAAGTTTAGTTTTTGGATTCATCCTCTTGTAGACGTCAAAACGTATGAGGTTGCGTACACTGCCTGTATCCAATAAGGCTGTGACGGCAAAGTCTCCTATCTTGACATGTCTTGTAAACTTCTGCAAATCTACATCTGGATATTCTATTGCTTCTTCTGGTACTTCATTGACGATGTGAATAGGATGCGTGTCAGAGTGCGTGTTGATCTCATTCCCTTGACTTCTTCTTAATTCGGGACATGCATTTCTTAGGTGGTCAGGAGAATCGCACTCATAGCAACGAAAATTCTTCTGTCCAGAAGTCTTGCTTTGGGCTGGCATGGAACCTCTGCCTCCCGGTTCAGTCTTTGTTTGACGTTTATCGTAGAATCTCGTGTGATTCTCTGTAGATCTACCATGGTTGTCATTATATTTTCCACGGTTGTCTCTAAACCTTGCATGGTTGTCGCTAAGTTTTCTGCGATTATCTTGGAACCTTGATTTGTCGTTATGACTGGGACGACTCTCATTCTGTTTCCTACCGTGGTGGTTATTTCTTAAGCTATCTTTTAAGCTTTCAAATTCGTCGAATTTATTGGCGAGTTCTTCAGGCTGTTTCAATTCGAGCCACTCTCCAAAAAAATGATCTTTAATATCCTCAGGAGCTTTTGCCTTTATTCGCTCAGCAATAAGTAGGTTTACTAAGCCTTCAAAAGTGGTTATCTCAAGAGTAGAAATCCATTCCCTAAAGTAGCAACTTAATTCGTGGGCGAAACTACGCCAAGTCTTTTCAGGGTCCTTTTGATGTCTGTAAAATAGAGTTTTAAGTTTTTCTGCAGACAACTTGTAGTTTTTCAAAACCAGCTCCTTAACATAGTCGTAGTTATTCGCGTTTTCAGCTGTCTCCCTCGCCAACACGTTAGAGATCTCCGGAGGCATCACATGGAGTAGGTAAACTACCCATTCTTCTCTTGGTACTCTGGCCATCTCAGCTCGCCTCTCAAAGTTGACGAGAAAAAGACTCATCTCATCTTTCTTCTCATCAAACTTAGGCGTGATTTGTGCCAAAGGGATCTTATGATGAACCTCCTCAGTTCTTCCAGGGGGCGTCGTGGCTGCTGGGGCTGCCTGCAATGGACGAAATTCACACCAGGCAGACGCCAAGCGGGGAATCACGTGACAAATTGGGCAACAATTCCACGTGTTTTCCATTACCGTGGTAGAACCGTATAAGCAAATTGTTGACATTCTTTTGCTTTAATTTTATCTAATTAAAATATGTGATATCATTGTATTTCTTGCATTATTCTAGTGTATATATTTGTTAGGAAATAATCTTAACAACTTTTTTACATAATTTTTTTTTTTTTTTTTGTAATTTATTTATCTAATTAGGTATTCGTCTGCTTCGACTAGTGTTAGCTGGTGTATTTGTTTACAGTTCTTGATTCACTTAGATATAGCTCTCAGTTATTTTAGTTCTCAATTAATTTTGTAGTTCTTTTTTTTATATTCGATGACAAATTTGTGAGTAACATGTCGCTTACCGAGCCTGATTGCTCAGTTAGGTATTAATTTTTTTTATCAAAAGCGTTGTAAAAGCATAAATGAAGAGAGTAAAGGACAAGTCATTTGTTCAGATCAGAACAACTTCTGAGGTAAGTTATAAATTATTTTGTGTTCTAATTTAGATACTTTCTGAAACTATTATGAATGCATTGCTATTTACTCATTTATGCTTTAGTTTAACTCATTGTTATAAAAAACAAAATAGGTTTTAATAACATTAATATTGTTATTTATCATTGAATTATAAGTTGATTCTAAAAGATTAAAAGTAATGGCAACTATTCAAATTTAGCAGCTTTTTAAACACCTGTAAAAGAAATGTGAATGGACAAATTTAAATTTTTTGAATAGCTATATTATCAATGATAAGTTTATTATTTGATTCTTATATTTTAGAGTAGCATTGAATATCAATTGCATTGTTTTCTATTTTAATGAATATTCATTATTATGCTTTAGTCATTACATAGTTATTGCTATTTATGAGTAAATCCTAATTTGATTCCAACACATTAAAAGTAAAGACAAGAAATGCCAAACCATTTTGATAAAGAAATGTAAATTTTTTCATTTAAAACTTAAATTCAATATGGAGAAATGTTGTGTTTACATTTAAGATTCTCCCAAATTGTTACTAATTTTTCTTATAAGGCATAGTATTTTTAAATCAAGCACTTTATGATGTGTTTTTATATAAAAAAAACTGTTAATTTTCACTTATTTAAAATTTTTATTCATATAATTTATTTATTTAAATTATGGTCTTTAGATAAAATAACTGAACATAAATTAAGCTGAAAATTAACTTTGGCACAAATCTTTCAACATTTATTAACCAGTAGACTAATATGTAAATACCGAAAACTCATAGAAATTTACAATCTAATTTTAGAATTTATTTCTTTTTAATATTTAATACTTTTTTTTAAACTTAAGGTTATAAGTGCAACATGCACTTGTCCTGCTGGAGGCACTCCAACATTTTGTAAGCAGGTATTTGCAACGGTTTATGTTCCAACAGAAAACAAAGATGGTTTCTGCAAAAGTGGAGACAGATCGTGCTACTTGGTATATTGCATTGTTTACCTGGTTTGCGGGTAGATAGTGAAAGTACCCAGATGGTGCAGGACGATGCAGATTGAAATGGCAAGATTCTTTGGAAATTGTTATTGTTTGGAAGTGCGAGTCATGATATGAATGAAATGTGTCCGCATCTGCAATGAGCAGACAACATGTTGCAAGGACAGAAATCACCACGGCACGAATTGAAGAAACTACTTAGATTGATCAACGGGTAACTCAGCTTTAAATCTCGTCAGAGCTGGGATTGAGATATGGTAGCACGCAGTATATCATTTTCTGATGTGCTGCGATATTGTACTGAGACTGGCTCAATGGACAAGGACCTGATTTCTACCTAGACAGATTAAACAAGTAGGTTCTGCATTCTCTATGATAAATGCCTAAATAGACTTGGTGATTATGATAAAATGTGATAGGTGAATATGCCTCTTAATTCCCTTTTTGTATTTTCTGTCTATTGTAAATAAATATTTTTTATTCGACTTGTAACCTTTTTTACTGCTCGTCCCACGTAGTTATGCATATTTCTTAATGATTTGTGGATTTTATAGATGTATCTGTTTTACAGTGTTAAGCTTTTTAAAATAATTTTGTACATAAAATATTAAGAGTTGATAGGGAAGTATTTCATATATATTTAATCCTCTGATGAAATTTTTTTTACAACTTCATGAATTTCATATTTTATATTAGTGTGGCTTACCAGTATAAGATATTTGAAATGATGCTGTAATTTTGTGGTTTGCTTTATCAATACTATAGAAAGTTCTTAATTTTTTTCCCCTTTGTACTAGTATGCTATTAACTGGTATACTCGTTCTTCACACGGGTGGGAATTTATATATATCAAAAATGTTATGCATGAATTTTCTCATTTTTTTTCAGCATTTAGAGATGAAAAATAACAATTGTCTATAAAATATATTACATTTACGTCAAGTTTGCCTACCTACACTTAAAATTCAAATTAATATTTTATTTCATTGGTGATCAGTTTGATGAAAATGAATTTTATTTTTACAATGTATTACATGTAAATACTTTATACATATAAAGATATCTAAAATGATTCTAATAAAATAAAAATTGGACATGGCAAAGTTTTTATAAATAAGTAAATGTAAGGACTCAAATTGATATTTTAAAGACTTGTAATTCAATTCTTAGCATTTAATAATCTCCCACTTTGTGGAAACTATGAAATAATATGAACAGCTATAAATGGAAATTTTTTTAGTTCAATAGAATAAGTAAATATGACCCTGTGTTAATTTATCAATTGTAAACCAAATTTAAAAAAACCTCTAAAAATAGAATTGTGCATAACTTAGCAAATTATAAAAAAAACCAGTAGAGAAATTTACATGTTACTTCTATAACACTGCAATATTGATACAGTTTTACGTGAATAGATTTATATAAATATACCAAATATTAATTCTGATTTAAAAACCTGCAAAAAACATGAATTAGAAAAAAGTTACAAGACATTTGTTAAGTTTACAACAAAAATGTAGATGAAATCAGTTAGCAACAGAATTAGATTTTGAATGTAAGAGATTTAAATAAAACACAAGATATATTGCAATACATGCAAAATAAATATGAGTTATTTCTACATGTATTAATTGTTTTAATACTTTTTTCTTAAGTTGCAATTACTGTAGCAAGTGTTGAAAGCTCTTTCAGCATATTAAAAAGTTACCTTCAGCAGTTGCTATATTAAGCATCAAACAAAAAAATTAAAACTTTTATAAAAATAACATCACGCAATAAAAAACATGTGTATGGGTATGCGACACTTGGATCACAAGTTATTATTAATGCAAATATGTACTATATTAAAAATTTACATTAAAATTTTTAATAAATACTTTTTTTTATATGAAGTGCCTATAACATGTTGATCTACTTCTTTTATATTGTACAATATTAAGGGAATGTACCATCAGAAAAAGTGAAATAATTTTCAGAAATTCAATTTAATTATCCTTAATTTTAAATAAATTTTTCTTATTGAATTACATATAATTTATAAAAATAATAGAAAATAATGATTTATGTATAAACAATAGATGGTTCCAAAATACAATTTAAACGTAAAAAAGTTTACTTTAAGTCGTTGTTCATCTCATATTAAAGTGAGTTAATATGAAAGTGTTTGATTAATAATATTTATCCATTGGTGAAAATGAATTTCATTTTTACAGCACAATGAATTGCAAATTAGATGGAAAAAAATACAATACAATATATATATAAATGAATAGTCGCATAAAATTTCCATTCACAATTAAATTCAAAATTTATCAAACCAAACAAATATTTCTGTACAATTTCAATGATGAATAATATTTATATGTATATAAAAACAGCGAATCACAAGATTATATTGTGTTGGACATTCCATAAACTTTTCAGGTCATAAAATTAATTGAATATATTTTGGCCATAGTATTCAAAAATAAGAATTTTTCAAACAAGAAAAAATGTACAACCAGACATAACAAATAATTTCCAGTAATTGAGGTGTGTGTGTTTTTTTTAAAATTGGCTTAAGTCACTTTGTTTTAAAGCTAAAAAGTACCCTTTTTTAAAAATGTTTTTTGGAGACAATAACAGCAAAAAGTCAGTTTGACCAGCTATTATTTCACTGTTTAAAAAAAAAATTAAGAATTTAAATCTTTTCAAACTCATAATATGCCCAATGTTTAAAATTTTTTAGTCATTTTAAGTGATTTATGTTTCATAGGTTACTGCGAAAAAGGTTAGTATGGATTTGAAAATCTGTTTCCTTGTTGATTTGTAATAATTATTTTTCTCGCTAAACTTGGAAAAAACACAAGATTTTTTAAAAATATAACCAGAAATCTCAAACCAGAATCCATACTAACTTTTATAAAACATACCAATTGAGAGTATCTACAAAAACTTTCAACACTATCTTGAACAGAAAAAATTAATGAAAATGCTTCTAAGTTACATAAACTATTTTTTAAAACAAAAATTGTCCTTGAAATCAATTTTAATTATGTAACTATAAGAACAGGATATAGATATAACCAAGCAGAAATAATTTTAGCAATGAAAATTTAAACTATTAAATCCAAATAAACAATTTAGTTACAGTAACACATAGCTAATTATGTACGAGATAAGACAAATAACAAGTACGAGTTCAAAACACTCAGATTTTTTGTCAGATTTTAAAAAATGATTTTATTTCCTACAATAACCGTTTCTTTAAATGATCGATCAACCATTTGAGCAAAATAAGACATTTTAAAAATTATAATGTAAAACTAAAAGAACGAAATAATCGTAGCTACTGTAGTAAACAAACAGTACGTGGTCACGTGACATAGTTTTCACGTGATCGTGACGTCACATGAATTTAGTCCATTCTAAACGTCGGATCTCTAAACGTTGTAATTCAATTTGCCGCTGCTCAGCCTCAGCTTCACGTTCAAGTCGCCGCTGCTCAGCTTCACGTCGTTGCTGTTCAGCTTCACGTTCATGTCGTTGCTGCTCAGCTTCACGTTCAAGTCGTTGCCGCTCAGCTTCATGTTCAAGTTGCTGACGCTCAGCTTCTGCTTCTTCAAGTCTTTCTCCGATTATTCTATCCAACATAATTCGGACTGCCTCTTCGTTAAAATTCTTACTTTCAAGAATTATGTGCTTAATGTCGGGAACTCTGCTGTTCGGTGGAACATTTTCACCGAGTTCTTCACAGACGTTCACCAGATCCGCCTTTTTACCTTTCGCTAAAAATGCCATTACGAAAGAGTTCGGTACTTAATGAGGCACTAGTAATAATCAGCTTCTAAAAAATTATCAATACTGACTTTTATAATTGGAAAAAAACAAAAAGAAATCCAATACTAACATTCAAAGACACTACCTTTATATTGAAAAATAATATCTACCATAACAAACAAGAACTATGCACTGTTATGCACACCACTGGTGTTTATAATCTTTTTAATTACACCCTAACATATTTTAAGATTTAAAAAAAAAACAAGGTTAAATTTAGACTGCGCGTTAGGCAATGACTTCATGCACAAGTCAGTGAATTTTATCCTTTCAAACACAATTAGAATTTAATAGGCTCATACCTCGTTAAAGAGATATTAATCACAAATATGTTATACGTAATATGATTATGTTCACTTTTCAACAATATGCACGTGCAATGTAGTACCAACACAATAGTCACAATGCTTACCTAGTACTGCACTATCAAACAGTGTGGATCACAAGATTTACTCAACTCTGGTACTATACCAACAGCTAACACTTACTATAAAGATCTTTCATTCTTATTTGACAAGATAAATCATAATTTATTCATAAACACTGGTTTTAAATCACAACTGTGGACCTAGTTTTGGTTTTAAAAAAAGAAAATCTACTTTCGTTTTCAAAAGAAATAAAATCTACTTTCGTTTTTTAAAAGAAAGAAAATGTACTTTTTTCTGTTATCAAATAACCTGAAATTAGCATTCTAAGCATTTCTAAACACACACAATGATTAAGAATAACTGAACTCACTTGAAAAGGAATTAAATCCTATTAGCACAAAACATTACACAGTACTGTAATACTTTCAAAAAAAACCAAAAATATCAATAAAATTACTAAATCTATACTAAAATTGATCAAATTCAACCGAAACTTGCATGAAAAGAATTATATCATATTATCACAAAATATATAACACTGTAATGTAATACTTTCAAAAACATCAATACTATTACCAAATCTATTCTAAAATTGATCAAATAAAAATATCAATAATTGAAACAACAATACTGATCAAGTTAACGATTTGAAATTATTCACTTTTCACAACTAAAAAAGCACAGCACCATAAATCAAAATTTGGTGAAAATCAAAACAGTACTTATCTTGACTCTTCAGGTAGTCCACTCTTGAAATATACACCGGACACTGGTGAAAACGAAACACGAGATTGTCACTGACGAAACACGAGACTGTCACTGACGCAATACAGCAAGATCACTGAACTTTTTGAGTCCACTAGGCAGGACTATAGATGAACACGCACAAAAGCGAAACGGTGCCGGACAAAAAACCAGACGAGGAAACTGCAGGGCCGGAGCGAGAATGAAGCCCGAAACGAACGAAACTGGAATCCGGAACACTGGAACCCGAATGAAACTGGAATCCGCAAAACTGGAGCCGGAACAATACTGGAATCCGCAAAACTGGAGCCCGGAACAAAATCGTAATGGCTTCCTAAAAGCCGAGAGACAGTTGGCTGTTTTTTCTCACGCAAGCATGTCAGAGCCGACAAACTAATCTGCGGGGATTTCCCTAAAATTCAATCCCGGCTACGAACCCCCAATCTGTGAGAGTTCATGAGAAATAACTTCTCAAAAATGTTTAACAAAAACATTTTATTTGGTTTTAACATCTAGGGGACAATTTACATTCATTTAAAGAGCTAAACAACACAGCCGTCGGCTACATGCCGTGAGCCAGAACACAGACTGACTAAACTATTTCATTTCGAAATCATGCAATTGCATAAAAAAAAAGACAGCCAATCAGCGGCTCGCACTACAGGCGCTTCGAACGGATATGAAAAAATAAATAATCCTTGAATAAAAAGAAAAGTTTGAGTGTCAATCATTTCGGCCGGCGGGAAAGAAGAAAAAGAGTGATACTTCCTTTCCTTCTTCAAATCCCACATATATATATATATAAATTCTACAAAAATTTTTCAATATTATCTTGAACAGAAAAAATCCTTGGGAGAAATATATCCTCAAAATTGAAAAGTCTGAGAAAAACACAGTTAGTTTCTAAAGGCATGAAACAAAAATTAATAATGCCTCTAAAGATCTAATTAAAAAATGTTTTTATCCAAATTATGTACATTGTATCAAAACACTACTATAATTAAATATGTTATATGAGGATATATTTTTTTTTATATTTAAAATATGTTTTAAATAAAATTGATAGCATTTGTTATATATATACGATGACAGAGATTACTCAGCCTAATCTTATCATGATGCTTTCAAAAAAGTTTTGAAACACTTATAAAAATAATAATGATACAAACTGAAATTAGAAACCCCCAGGTTTGTACGTATAACATCTCATTTTTTCTCAGTTTTAAGTCGGTGCAATTTAAAAAGTTTGATTTTTATTACATGACTTGAAATTATTTTACTATAGTGTTATAATACATTTTGTAATATCATAAATAAATTCAGTTATATTTGTGTATACGGAATACTTGAACTCAATAAAGTCTCATTGTAGTATCAGCTGAAAAAAGGCTGATTTTAAGTCATATAATTTTCAGTAGTATTCCACCTCTTCCAAATATTGTCTTTTAGTAACACAAGAATGTTTTGAGCCCGGCAATTTCTCAATAGGAAAAATTAATGACAGCAAAAAAAGCTTCTAAGGTTTTTAACTATGTGTAAAAACACAAATATTGGTCTTTAAAAATTAAAAACCTCGAAACATAACTGAACAGAAACGATTTTAGTAGTAAAAGTAAGAGTTAATAGCCATTTCACTGAACGAACCGATTATTCTCCCAAATATCTCTCTTTATATACAAAAAAAATTTCATGATGCTGTAAAAAATTTATTTCAAGGTTTTTTTTAAGGTGAAGTTAACAAAAGAAACTTCATCTTTTTTACAGAATGGAGCAAACTCACAGTTTGGACAAATTTACATTTATGATAGGGAGGCTTTGCATGAACGTGCAAAAATAGTTAAACGTGACGATGTGTTACAAATTTTACAGCCAATTATGAAGAAAAAACCGTATGAACTACATAATACAAGGAAATTACAGTTTTACAATTTGAGCTGTGATAGAGTTGCATAATTTGTACAATGGGAGTTGGTCCGCCATTAGGCAGATAAGGGAGGGGGCGGTACCTCCTTCCAGTTTTTAATTAAACTTTTAAGAATGGAAAAATGCTTTAAAATGATTGCTAAACTAATCACTCTCTAAACTGTCGAATATTGAGATTGTCAACTCTCAGAAAACTTCAAATATATTAAAAACTGATTGGTTATCAGACTCCCTTAACCTTTTCAATAGAATTTTTGCTATTCCTGGTGGGCGCAGTAGCTTAGTGGTTATGGTCACGAGTTCATGTCTGGAGTGTCATGGGCTCAAATCCTGTTGCCAATGATGAGATGATGCCTGTGTAGATGAGGCCATTCCTCCCAATTATGTGGTAGTTAGGAAAGAGGGATGCCAGCTCAGGTGTCATTCTCGTTACTCGACCGAGGTTGAACATTACGAGGTTTGTGATCAATAGCCCTCTTGTTGCTTTATAGAGCAACACTAATCTCTCTCTTTCTTTTGCTAATCCTGCTTCAGGCACATAAATTACTTTAATAAACCCTGTAAAAATTTTCATTTATAGTTAATCTTTTATCTTCAAAATTTACATATCTAATATTGATTGGATTTTTTTCCTAATGGGAAATTTTAAGAGTGCAGTCCATTTGTACGTAGCTGCTTTAATTTCGGAAAGGACTTCCTTTCCAAATACAAAAATAACTTATTTTTGAGATCTGTGCATAATTCTCTGTTTTACGAATTTTTTATTCTGCTTATGTGATCCATTAGCACAGAGTAGTAATTACTTAACAATTCGATTAAAATTTTCCATTATATTCCATTACATTAAAACTGTTTAAATGTAATTTTATAGCAAAAACATGAAGAAAAATTACATTTTCAAAACATTCTCTTTTCATTGAAAGTACTTCTATGTAATATTTTTTCTATGTATATATAGTTAGGATTATTCTTTACAGAGCCTGAATTAAGATTTTTGAAACATTCACATTATTTTTGAGTTACTATTGAAATAACAACCAGACTTCTTCATAAAAATTCGCTACTTTATTAATATAAGTCCACTTCTAAGTTATATCTTCTAAAAAGTCCAGTTGAGGTAGGGATTCTTGGGAGCTTCCCAAATCGAATAACAAAAACTAAACTTTCGTAACATCAAGAATTATTTTGAAGATTGTCGAATTTTAGATATTCATAATAATAATGTTTACGATAAATTTTACATCTCGCCATATTGACATCAATAGGAGTATTGTAAAGTTTTCATATGCAAGAGTATATTTTTTTAATTCTTGATTATTTTAGGGCCCCGGTGCATAGCATCCATTGACCACTCCCTGCAGAAATTAGCTTTAAGAGCTTTCAGTCTGGTTGAAATGACAATTCTACAAATGTTTCGTTCACTAAGAAAGTATACACCCCACAATAACCCCCTTTTTTCAGTCCCAAAATAGATTCCAATCGCCTCTCCCTGAAATAAACAGCTATCCTGTTCATGTGTTTTCCCCACCCTCCTCAACCTTATCTCAAGGTCACTTGATCGTTTCATCTTGGAAACAAATTGTCAGAACTTCCTTCTTTCATTCCAACGAAGAGGGTCCCCTCCCCAACAATGACGTGATCTCATGACGTAGACTAGGGTTACTTTAATTCTCTTACCCATCCCCCTTTCAAATAAAAAAAGCAGAATTAGTGTTTCTGAAGTGATTAAAATCATTATTCATGTAGCAAAATATTCTTTTTCATAAAATAAAGTATTCTTAATGTGTATTTAAGCAGTTTATGCTCAATTTTCTTCTAAAGTAATGTTTTAAAAGTTTTGTACGTAGATTGCATACACGTGGCGCCATCCGCAGTCATTACAATAAAGCTTGCCAAACATGGCGTCCGAGCATTTTGGAAGCAAAGATATATGTATTTTTCGTAATTTAAAAATTTTCTAGACCATTTCTGACATTTTTACATTTCAAGGTGGATTTATATGAGTAATTTACGTTCTCAACAAAAGTTTCATATCCAAATAATGTGATTTCATTAAGTTAAAGTACCCTGACCTTTTCAGTACATTTAGAAGTCCACCTTAATTACTTTTGGTTACCCCAAGTAATGACGTAAGTGGCAGTTACAATTGGCGCCCAAACGTCGGCCCGACCCCAGCTCTCTCTCTCTCTCGCTTTTTTCCCCCACAGTCTTAGGGGTAAAAGTGTTTGTCATCCCGACAATAAGAGGATTCGCACCCTGCGAATGAATATTTTCATCCAGAAAACCTGTTTACAGATAAATGTTGTTTATTCTAAATAATCATGCTCTGTTATTGTGTGTGTGTGTGTATAAGATTATTATAAATTTTGACATAAATTGTGTGTTACTTGCAAAACGATGTCTTTATTTTTCTCTTGGACAGTTACATACTATTTAGTAAAAAAGAAAATATATATATATATCCATTTTTTTCTGTGAACTATGACTTACTTATAAAAATGTGATGATACTTCCTGGATCCTTATAACCTGTAGTTTATGAGACTGTATTTTTGGTGTAAAGTAATATCTTGTAATTTTTTTCTCTTCTTTAAAACAGAATATTGTTTTGTTAAGTAGGAATTTTTTATTTATGAGTATATGATTCTTTTTTTTTACTTGAGGGTTTTGTTATTTCCAAAGTGGTTTTCTGATCATTTTTATGATATATGTATTTTTTCTGGCTAAAACTTTGAAAAAGTTTTTTACTTTGATTATGTATTAAAAATGATAAAAACGAAAATATTTTTATTTTATCTTTTTGTGATTCATGAAATTTTTTTGAATTGTATATTGTAAGAAAGTAAGATATTATTTTTTTGTGGCATAATACTGTACTATTATTCTGTTAGTAATATTTTGTCAAATTTAATTTTGGTCTGTTTATATATAAAATTTAAAAATCAAAGTTTAAATTTGTAATTAATTCAATGTGGAAAAATTTGAATCATGTTTCCAACCAGGGGGAGGGCCCCCATCCAATAGCAACGACTCCCATAGAAAAAGTATAGACCCCTGGTCATGAAAGAAGTGCCACCCAGGCAATCAAAGACTCCTGTTATAGAAAAGTGTATAGACCACCCTGGTCTCAGAAGAAGTGCCGCTCTGGCAATCAAAAATTTCTTATCGTAGAAAAAGTATATAGACCACCCTGGTCTCGTATGAAGTGCCACTCGGCAATAAAAAAATCCTGTTATAGGAAAAGTTTATAGACCACCCTGGTCTCGGAAGAAGTGCCACCCTGGCAATCAAAGGTTCCTGTCACAGGAAAAATGTATGGACTACCCTGGTCTTAGAAGAAGCTCCTCTAAGGAAAAGAGGACGCCCCCCCCAAAAAAAAGAGTACCTCCTGTTTCCGAGCCGAGACGTCAACGGAACCAGAGGGGAAGTCTGTAACACACGGTATAGTTCCAAGACCGAAATGTAGGTGCCGCCATTACAATATGGGCTTGGACCGGAAGTGTGACTGTACGAAACACTGTAGTACGGTCAGAGAGAGTTTGGATCTAGACTAGCGTGAGTTCCCCATTTTCGATGTCCAATCCTGGACTATGTAAACTTTACTTATTTTCACTTATTTTCTCTAAATGTTTGTCTTGTAATTGTCTGTTCTTTGTAACTGTGCTATCTTATGTCATTAAATATATTAATTTACCCCGAGATTCTATTAATTACTTTTGGTTACCCCAAGTAATGACGTAAGCGGCAGTTACATTACTATTTTACCTCGTTTGTTATTTTTACCCTTTTTGCGGAATCATCTTGACTATAATCTTCGAGATGTTTCTTCACCTTCTTCAGTGTGCTTTGACACTGGTTTTCTGCAATGATCTCCCTTCCTTTTTCGAGATCATAATTTTGGATTCGGTCCTGGAACTTGTCAGACTTTACTCCACGACTCAGTACTCTGATGGAAACGTAGTTGAGACTACTCCTGTTGATTTAACTGGGACTACTGTAGATGTACAAATTCTAGCAGTTAACTCTTTAACCGTTTGGAAGATGTACGAGGGCCTTGACCTGAAGGTCAACTTTGTTCCACTGCCAGAAGCAACAGATTTGCATCAAACCCCACACAGAGGTATAGATCAAACGACTATTGTCCCTGTTGTAGAATCATTCTCTGTGTGGAAGATGTGCCAAGCCTTGGACCTGCCTGCTACTTACGACTCAAATATCAATCGAACAACTATTTTTCGAAGGAGAAACAAGCCAACTCCAGTGGTACACTCAACTGCCGTTTTTCAACTGTGCATGGGGTTGAACTTGAAGGCTAAACTGACTCCTTAGTAAAATTTAACTAAACAAAACCGCAATATCCAACAATATGCCTTTATATGATGACTTAAATTTCATTGCACCTTTAAAATCTTACCAACAGTTCATCAGTTAATAGTACAATTTCCTTCTCAGTTTCTGGACAAATTTCAAAAATTACCGACAGGAAAACATGTGATATTTGTCTACTTTTTTCGTTGCCTTCGGAAAACTTACAACGGAATTTACTGGAACAAATCAACACATATGTACTCATGCAACTACATCGAGGAAAAACTTTCTTCCCGATTAGTGGGGTCAATTCTACTTACATCTGCTAAACTTGTGACTGCATCAAGGACATCGAGGAAAAATTCTCTTTCCGATTAGAGGAATCAATTTTACATCCATCTACTATTTTTGCGACTACATCGAGGAAAAACTTTCTTCCCGATTAAATTATCCACCCATCAGTAATAACGAATTTTTAAAGCTGCATTATAGTATTACTAGCAAAAAATTTGTCATATTATATAATGTTGCTAAGAAATGAAAAGTTTCTGGTCATTGGCTTGCATACACTAGCACGTTTTCAAGAAGATTTAGGAAAAATTTCTACACTGCCTTTTTCTAAAATATTTGTACATCGTGCTTATTTTAATTTTAATTGTAACTAATGTTGGTATTCTTTGTAAATAAATTTTCTTGTATAGGGTGCTGTTGTTTGCTTTTTCTTTGCGTTTTTTTTATTTTGAATGAGATTTTAAAAATATAATTTTACATCATTGTCTCTAAATACAAAATCTAGAACGGTATTTTGATCAGCATAAAACTTTCATTTGAGAATGAGGATAGGCTTTGCATCTGTAATAATTGTCACCTTTATTTTTTTAAAGAAATACATCAAACTATTCATCATGATCAGCGGACTTATTTCCTGCTATGTAAAAACCACCCACACCATTATGAATCACCGTCCACCGTGCCTTACCTCAAACTTGGTTGCATGGTTTCGTGGAATCTGAGACACACATGAACCTTACTGTTAGCTTATACCAACTGGAATCGTGTCTTATCTGGCCAAGCAATAGTTTTCCTGTGCATTAGCGTTTCAACGGATCTCGTATTGTGAAGGCATACGAATGTGCTTTCTTCCACAGTATCCGGTAATATATATATAACAAATTTCTCTGCACTGTTATAATAGACGCCTTTCTTACTTTCCAAACGTATTGTTGCTGATATTCGGCGTAATTTTGCTTGCTTGATAACACTAATGAATTCTTTAGATATTTTTCTCTTGGAAGACATGAGGGTTAATTAAAAATTAGTTTCACCCATAAAATGGTCGTTACTTCACTGTTATTTGGAATAAATAACCGTCACAATTACAAATAGAAAAAAGTTGTCTCGCAAATCGTATTAGCACGACATCGATAGCAAAATTTACATATTTTATTGCTGGATTCATTAGATTTCTCGCTAAATTTTAATGCTTTGTTCTTAAATAACTGAATTTGTTAGTACAATGGACCAAGAAATTTAGAAAGGTTCGGTGGGTCACATGTGGCCCGCGAACCGCAGGTTGAGTATTGCTAATTTAGAGATTCATTTACTCAAACACATAATACTACTCGCACAGACAAAAATTTACGTATATTATATACACATTTTAGGTAAATATTAGATTTCCCGAATTGTTGGCTTACAGAGAAAAGCAAAAAAATGGGCCTGGGAGGCATCAAACACATCTGTCATCGGCAGATACAAAACCTTAACACTAACTCGCTCTGGTGGAGTTCACCAACCTCTCTCGTCGTGGTTCAATCACTGAATATCCAAAATTTTCACACTTAGCTCGCTGGTGGAGATACTCAATTTCTTTTTTCGAGGTCCAGTCACCAAATCCCCTCTAGTGGGGCACTCGCGCAGGCGCAGTCCCTCAGATCAGTCCTCGGTGCCACCTAGAGTTCTGAAAGATGTCTAGAGTTCATTACAATATTTTCTAGATTTGGAGAATAATATTTATTTGAATTGCTCATGATGTTATCATTTATCTTATTACTTACCAACTGAAGCAAGTTTTGACTTTTTTTTTCAAAAACTAAATATGTGAAAATCCCCCAAAATTTGAAAAATTAATTCTTTTTATTCTTAACATTTTTAGTGCATTCATGTCTTGTTGCTTTTGATAATAATATAATTAAAAAGTGGGAAGAGCTAATAAGAACAGAGGACTATACGAATAAAATCAATTTTATTTTTAGTTTTGAGCAGTGGTTATCTGCAAGCCAAGGAGATATTGGGCTTAAGAATAGGGGTTTTGGGCTTAGACAAAGGGTTAAGTTTGGATTTTGTTCATCATAATTTAACTTCTTTTCACACTGAAAGGTGCCTATTATACGTTATATATGATAGTATTTTGTAAAATGCTTTACGATATTTTTAATTTTTTTTTCTTTTGGTTTTATCACTTTCAGGTTTTCCTAGAGCCTCTAGAGCAGAAACTTATTCTAGCTACTACTTTTTTGTTATAATTTTTATTCTAATTTTCCTTCATTCGTTTTTAATTATCTGTCTAGTATGTTTTCTCTTTTATATTCAAATATATGTTTCTGTTAAATAATTTGATATTGTGTGCGAAGCCAATTTGCAGTTTGCTTAAAATCATTTATAACGTAAGCACTCATTAAAAATTATTTTTAATTTTTGGAAACACTATCTTTACAGGGCTTAACCCATCTTAAAAAAATACAATGTGCCTTCTAAAATCCGTTGTCACTCCAATAATTTTATGAACGACAAGAGCTATAGCCATGTTGCATCTCTATTTATGTATTATCTTTGTTTTTGTAAATTTAGTTTTTGTGATCTGGCAACAAGAGAGTTGTCAATATTGCGGCCGATGTAAGAACACGAATGATGGAAGAACACGAATAAAAAGCTTACGGTTGAAAATATTTCTTTTCTGTTATTTTTAATCAATTTAAAAGATGAATCAATTCTAAAAAATATTTTTATTTATTCCAATTATTATTCGTGACTAACTCATCTACAGTCATAAAAGTGGTGTCTAGGTATTGTAAAGATGTTATGCGTTACACAAAAATCTGCTTACAGTGCCTCCTGGTCCAATAACACCACTTTAAAATCTCTATTGTGCGCGGGGAAATTTAAAATCTGACACTTTTTGAACCGACCTTGTATATCTTAGATGTTGCAAAGTATAACTATTGAATTCACCTAAAACTTTTACTTTTGTAGAAATGGACTGAATTTTTTAGATAAAATAGTTAATTGATGAAGAACGTGTATTTCTATTTTTTCTTAGAGCGAAATACTTAAGTATTGATTTAGGAATTACTAAAGTATGTTCGAAATTATTTAACAAATCTCTCAAAATATTGAGATTTTATCAGAAATGTATTGATGTGTCACAAGTGCATTATAGTTGTCCCCATTACATATTAAGAATATTTCAAAATTAAAATATCGAAATGATTACGAGTTTTGTCCAAAAAAAATGACGTAGGAGGGAATCGAAATAAATATAGAACATATGAAAAACGGCATGTTGAATTTTTCATTAAGTTAAAACTGTTAAATCTTTCATTATTAATTTTTTCTTAACCTCCGGTATTTTTTTATTGAAAACATTTATAAATCCCTGTTCCCTGTGCACCACAAAGTATCACACGGGGCTTATAGAAGTAAGTATGAAAAACAATTACAAAGGGGGAGGGGATATTTAAAGGTCATGAAGGATTTCGAATGTTTACAGTGAATTTACAGAAGCTTTCAGCAGCATTTCTGGTGGAAATAAGTTGGTGAAAGTCTGGAGGCCAATTTATATTAATGCCTTTGAGACCTAGTCTTAGGATCTTTCTTTTTCTAACAAACTGGAAACACAGAAGAAGCAGATTTTCCTCTCAACCAATACTACGGACAGAATCAAATTAAATTTGTTTAAATAACTTTTACAGTTACCATTATCAGTGAAAAATTGTTTAAATTTTGTAATTAGAATAAAAATGATGGCATAAAAATCCCATTAATGGATGGAAAAAACTTCCCTTTATTTTAAATGAGACATTCTTGGATCCAAGACTCCACCATTCTTGCTCTTGTAATTTCTTGCCAAGGGATTTATGTAGGAATATTAATGGCAATGTCGTTTTCGTACTTAGTGGCAGTCTTTACAAGTGAATTAGCCCACTCATTTCCAAAAACGCCCGTCTGACCGCGAACAAATGCAGAAACTATCGATATGTTTTTATCTCGGCGATTATCTTTTTAGAAGAAGATATACAGTAAAGAGAATCTATGGATGAAAGAGAATCGGTACCAACGAAATCTCTAGTATTGATACCCATTGAAATGAGATCACGTGTATTTTGTAAATTCGCATTTAAAAAAGGCTGAAATTACACATAAATGTGTTTAAAATGCTCAAAAAGCTCTATTCAGAATCTATCTTAATGGTGGAGGCGTGGTGACAGAACAACGATGAAGATTATCCAGCTATTAGATAGCTTAAATGCCAATGTTAAGATCCTTTTCATTGGGTATAATCGCACGTGAATTAATGAGATTGCAGATGGTTTGGCCCGTGAAGGCAGCCATAAAGATTCTACACATAATGGCTGCCTTACTTTTTCAGAATTTGCTACCCGGTTCAAACAAGATATCAGCTTCTCTTAGAGAGAGGTACATGAGTGGTATGAAGGAAACCGCCCCCTGGTTCTGCTTTGCTTGGGACTAGCAGTAGGCGAGATAAAGCTACTCTTGTGCTGGGCTTCGTAGTGAACATACTAGAGCTCAAAGGCAAGTGGGGACACTTAAAGCTTACCCAACTTGTCCGAATTGCAATGTGATCCAAGCCACTCCTGCCTACATCTTGACTTGTATTGGTTTCCATAAGAGCCAGCTGCTCTCTATTCCTGCTACAGTTCCTTATTGTTTAAAACCACAAGAGCTCAAGCACTTGATCTAGATGATTCTGTCGATCAAGTGGGAAAAGAAACAACAACAAAAGGTTTAGATAAGTGCTTAAATCTTTTTGAAGGTGTAGAATGTAATATAAGTTTCTTATTTCATGATGGTAGGATTTTGTTTCCTAATAGTTTAATTCTTCACATATGCATGTGTCTATAACAGTTGGTCCTAAGGCCAGAGGCACCTAAAGGGAGAAGACTGACAGCCTCAGTTGCCTTTTTGTTTTAGCTAAGCATAATGGTATGGCCTTCACTCCAAAGGTGAACCTACCAAGAGAAAATTCTCCCGACGTATTTCGCCCACTCCGCCCAGGTACACCCCTCCGCCACTTTGAGGCAACAAACAGGACGTGGAGGAGATATGTGTGTGTGTGTTTTATAAATATTTGTGGTTATTTCATTTGGTATGATAAGATTTCAATAAATTATGATCCCCTATTAATTAGCTCTTTTATGCATTATCTTTAGATTTATACTAATTTCGTGTAATATAAAAATTTCCTTTTATGACACTCGTAGCACTTTTTAAAAAAATTCTAAATCAGCTTTTTTATAAATGATTTTGAACATCATAAAAAAGAAAATGTCCGTATACAATCGTAGCATTTCAAAATACAAAAGCAAAGCTTTAGTACTAGAAGATTTCTTAGGATGAGTGAAGTATTAAGGTCTTTCAATGCACATTTATATAGATATCGTATAGAAATATTTATGTTAAACTCATTTTGAATTTCCCCTAATTATATAACACAGTTTAGAATTACAATTTACTTTTATATATTTATTTACTTTTTCATTTTTACTACTTGTATCATAAGTAAGTTGTTAGTTCCCTTGGAAAGAAAAAGTTTTAAATTATTTTGTTAAGTGTGACGCAAATCGGACTGTTTTTAGGGATAAGAAATCACTCAACATCATCTTAAATTACGAGAATTTTTATTCAATCCAAATATCTTAATATACAAGGGTAAGTCAAAAATTACTTACACTTTTCATTTAACTAATTTATTAAAGACAGATAGGTCTACAAAAGATACATTATTTCTCTAATCCTTGAGCAATAGACTTGGTCCAATGAACCGCAAGTTTCCGTTTGCCTTTCTGGTAGAAGGTTTTTGGTTGATCATGTAATCATTTCTGCACCAAATCCCAAACATCCATGTCTGGCACAAATCTATGGCCTCTCAAAGCTTCACTGAGCAATACAAAAAGATAAAAGTTTGAAGGACTGAGATCTGGGCTGTAGAGAGGGTGTTCAGGGTGTCAAAGCCGAACCCATTGATTACTGCATTAAACATTCGTGGTACCCATCACATTTTTCCGCTGTACGGAATTTGAATTCGTTGTGGATAATATGATACGCAAAACTATGAATAATGTGTAAAGGAGGGGTGTAGCGTACATCCTCGCAAATCCCGCATCGTGGGGGAACCCAGGATTCTAGGGGATCCTAAGTACCGTACCCTTTGTATGATCCAGCTTGGGGCCCCCAAACCTGACTTTGCAATGAGGCCCTAATATTCTCCGTTACACCACTGGTTTAAAGAATATGTTACCTCAGGGGTCGGCCTATGCATTCGGTACAAATCTTAGTGGCACACTACACACTACACCTCTCTACAAATTAGTTAATTTTTCAGTTAAGCTTATAACTTTGAAACACATCTTTTGGAACTAACATCTTCTGAATTACGGAAAGGAAAATTTTCGGAGTTCCTAAAACCCTGGAAGATAATTCTAAAGATAAATCGATTGATTTTTAAGTTGTTGGATGATTTCTGGAGAGATTTAATTGTTTGAAAAAATGAATTCCACTATTGGTTCAACTAATCTACGAGAAAAAAATTTTCTCACATGGAAAAATATTTTGAGTCATCAAAGAAGTCTTTTCGGTCTCAAATGAACATTCAGAATTGTGTGAAATATAAAATCACAAATTATAACCCTGATATTAAGGTATAAAACAGAGATGCATGAACAAAGGTTGTTTAACTATATTAAAGGAAAACTTGTATTGTGTATTTGTGTGTTATTTATTTAATAATTAAGTTTAAAAGATACATAATGCGAAACACATGTACGATTTTAATTTTTTTATTTGTGTTGAAGGAATAGATATATTTCATATTTATTTTTATTTTTATGCTAATAAATATCTTTAAATATTGCATAATTAATATATAATGGAACTAAATCTGTATTCTTGCTCTTTATCCCCTGACTCTACATGCATTGATACGGGAATCGAATTGTTTCAAACGTTTCCTGCTGTGTTGCACCCTGAATCATATTTATAGATTGGTTTGGCACACTACAACATAAAGGTTACCGACAACTGTGTTACCTCATCTATGGTAACACAGGGGTCCTATCTACTATAATCATCTCTCGAGCTTTCTGAATTTTGTCGTCAGTGGTAGAAGTTGTGACGGTGGCCCAGGTCCTTTTTTTGTGTTACACTCGTTCAGCCATTTTTAAGCATTTGGATACACAAAAAGTTTTTACGAAGTAACCTCTTTTCCCAGTATTGTGGTAAAAGTCCCCGGTGAATTTTAACACCTTTCGCACCTTCTGACAAAAAAATTCTGATCACTCCTCTTTTCTGCTTTTTGGTGCAATTTTGATAGCGGATCTGATATGCTTATGCTGTCGTGCCAGAACGACAACTGACGTTATATTGATTAAATTCCGCACATGGAACCACACACGGGCCAACACAACTCATGCGTATGCGATCACCGCCTATTTTTGTTTAAGATCGTTGTCCGAATTTTTACAAATCACCTTTATCCAACAGATGGAATTGTTTGCAACTCGGATGACATCAACGGCAATAAATTTGTTATCTGGTGGCTTTTCATTACTATAGCAACGGGGTGGGGTTAAGAAATTATTGACAGATATACCTGTTTTTAGTACCCATGCGCTGTATAAAGAAACGGGGAGGAGTGTTGAACCGGTTGGAAAGGTGGAAGCGAAAGCTTTGTAAAAAGAGTGATACGGTACAGATAAAGCGTTTTAGAATTGCCCAAATGTGGAGCTTTGTCCAGTTTTAATAAATACTCAAAGACTCAGTTCACAATTACAATCTCAGCATCCTTACTAAAAACAACAATTTTAATTTCCTCTATAGCAGGGATGGACAACTAGCGGTCCACAAAGAAATTTTTCGCGGCCCGCCATCACAATCTGTTTTGAACCGATATTTCTTTCTTGCACGTGATCACTGATTCGAGTTGTATTTTTCAGTATTAGGAAAGCAAAGTACAGTAATACCCCGAACTTATGGGATAGGTGGGACAGTTCAGAAGGTTGCCTTTTTCTGAGTTCAGCCAGGGTCCCCAATGAAGTGGCGCGCTTATCCAGAGGACAGAACCCGCAACCTTCGGATCTGAAACCGAGTGATTTAACCACTACACCAAAATGATCATCATGGTGTGGAGGTTGTTACTGGCTAATATAGATGATATCGCTTCAAGACCATTATTAGACATTACAGGTGCAGATTAATCCTGAGTGGAACCTATCGTGTGAGTTTTGAATAGGACCGGGATTTCTTTTCTTATCTCCACAACGCAGGGGATGTTCCAAGATTTTAAAAATCATGCAACATTTGGTGATGGGCTGCCTATCTGTGAATCTGAAATTGAGGAGTTTTTTTTTATTTATCAGAGTCAATAAACAGCGATTCTGATTCAGAAGTTGATAATGAAACTCCTATCAAAACGGTTACATTTTTTAATGCTTTACATTGATTTGAAACTTGTGAAAATACATTTTATGCAGGAGGACTTGAATGACGCAGTATTTTCCTCTCTGCATAAAGTCGAAAAAGATCTTTTTCGAGTCAGGAACCAAAAAGATTTTTAAACATCTACTAGACAGCATTTTAAAATTTCCAATTAACTAGGGCAGAATAATTCGCAAATAATATTTTTAGCTGCTGAATAATACGTGTAAAATTTCTAATCAATGATATTATTTTGTGTAGTTTGCTCATTATAGAATTTCCAACAGGTAATTGCAAAAAAATTTGTATTTCATTTGGACTCCAATATAACGAATTAATTTCAAATTTTAACAAACAAAATGCTCGGTTCTGATGAATTGGTTGAATTGGGGTCCAACTGTAGTATCAAATTTTCAGTTTGCGAAAACGACAAGAATTTGATTGACAAGAATTTTGCTGGTGAATTCATTTGGAAATATTGTAAGAACTAAAAAAGCAATCGTCCTATTTAAAAGTCTAGGACAAAGAATATAATTGAATATATAAATTAAGTATTATTCCGATTTTAATCAGAACAAATATGTGTATTCAAAAAGCAAACTATGATTCCATTTCTTTTAAGATTGCATTACAAGCTTCTTGAGTACTACTAAAACTCAACATCGCCTCATTTGAGATTCAAATCTGTTCTAAATTTCTCATTTCTCATAGAATTCTAACAGAAAGTAAGCATTTGGTATTACGAAAAAAGGTATAATTCTTGTCAGTGGTGCCCCCCCCCCGACAAAATCTTTATGTGTGCCACTGATTCTGATTCTTATTCTTTAATATTAATATGTTTATATATATATATAAATTTTCTAAATTTCAAAATATCTCTTTTACAAACATTGAAACTGTAATTTCATATTGTTATTTTTCTTGGATTTTCCGATTTTGCTATATGCAAACTACTATCGATACATATCGATAGTCAACAAAAAAATTGTTAACTTAGGGGAGCACTGTACTCTTCATTATAAGTTGCATTTGGGAACATATACCAGTAAATTTCTTCTGTCATCAACAAACTCCTAAAATTGCATTTTCGAATGATTCTCAAAGGGGAAACCCTTTCCAGTTAACAACTACTACAAGAACAAGGAATGCAACATTTGATTGTTATGAGAAAAACTAAAAAGAGGTCCTAAAATGCTATCGAAGTTATAGATATTGCACACCTAATTGCATAAATTAATGAATTATAAGGGATGACCCAATGTATAACAAAGTGACACGCGGGAAGGAATTCTTAACTAAGTTAATTAAAATTAGTTAAAAATTAACTTAATTAACTTCCACTAGTTAATTAAAACACGTTTATTATATATATATATATATATATATATATATATATATATATATATATATATATATATATATATATATATAACCTTTTATCTACCAACGGTACTTATAAGTACCACTTACTTTAAAATTATGTAGAATAAAAATTTTTACGGATACTCTGCCGATACTTAACAGGAATATTCTTTTAAATCCACTTTTCCAAATTACATGGAAGCACGAGTTCTTTGATGAGTAATTTAGCGGGGAAAGTAAATATATATATAGTTTTATAGCAGAAGTTGAGTTTACGGCTGATATTTTGATCGGATTGCGAAGATTGTCATTTTAATTCAGAAAAAGTAGTTAATGTCAAAAGTTAAGTGTCTAATTTTTTTTTGTACTTTAATGAAGATCTTAAAAAACGATTTGACTATTTATTTTATGTGAGCAGCGTAAATAATTAATTTTATAGTTGAATAACTTTGTAGTGTACTTATAAGTACCCTTAGTACACTGTATGTAGGAGCAAGAACTTAGATTATGTTTCTTTCGAATGGCTTATTGTTTTTTTTTTTGTTGTGCTATAGAGTTACCATAGTGCAATAGACTCAAGCTTTTTTTTTGCATTTCTTTTTAGCTTACCTTATTTATTTTGCTTTTTTATTGTTTTCTCTTTTAACGTTTTGAAAAACTTTGAACTTTGAATCTGAGCTTAGTCTATGCAACTTAATCAAATGAAACATCTATTCTTATTTCAAAAACTAACTGTTTTTTAATTTCTTTATGTGTAACTAAGATTCAACAATAATAGGAGATTTTCAAGGTGCTATTATTATTATTATTATTATTATTATTATTTACCTTTTCTTAGAATGTCTGGGAAAAAGAAGCTCAGTCTTCAAGAGGCTTTGGATTTATTACAGAACCTACCATCTGAAAACAGTGATGTACTAACAGATGGTTCTTCAGATTAAGAAGTCCCAGAAAATAATCTTCTCGAATTTTCGTTCGATTCTTAAGAAAGCGACGTAGAGACTGAGCAAGATTCAAGGTGCAGTACTTCATATTAAGAAAATACAGCATTTCCTACCCCAGGACGTAGTGCTTAAAAAATATTCAATCGAAACCTCATTCAAAATGCACAACGAGTAATGAATTTTTGTGTATTAATGAAAAGAAAAATTGTTTCTTTGAATATCATGGAATTAAGTTTATGTGTAAAACCTGCTTTCATGTGTAAAAAAAGTAAATAAATTTTTAAAATTTAATAACCTTTAAAAATAAATATTTTGTACAGTACAGCATTAGTGTTCTCTAATTATTTAGCATTTTTAAGAGTTAAAACTGCGTTAAAAAAGTCATTTGGTCTTTTTGTATTATGATAATATTTTAGACCTTCGTGGACTGACGGTACTTTAAAATACCAATTTAATTAATTAGCTCTAACTGATTAAATTTCCAAAAGTTGAGTGTTTTATTTATGTATATCACTCAATTTTCAGTGCAGGAATTAAAAAAGAAATATTGCATGCAAAAAATTGCAGTAAATCATAATGTGGTAGATAAAGGGTTAAGCACACACAAAAACATTTATATACATAATTAGAGGACAAACATTTAGAAAAGAATTAAAAGGGTCTGGGCTACATGTTCCAACGTCCTTACAGTACTGAAGCTTGGCTATCACTGAGTATTGTTCTACCCACTAGAGGGTGTGAAAATCTTTCTGCTGTTAATAAGGGAGAAATCTAAAGAAAGGGTGGTTATTGAATTACAAAATATTGGAAACCCAAGCAGAGTAAATATGTCAAAGATATAGCTGTAATGAGTACAGAAAACTAATTGCTAACTTTCGAATTTGAGTAACTGAAAAATGTAGTTTATTTCTTTGAAAATATTTTTCCCAACTATTTTTCATTATTGTAAGAAACAATTTATATTTTAGTAGGTTGTATAATTTTGGCGACTCTACCGTCTGTGCCAGTGAAATGGAAAAGTATATATATATATATATATATATATATATATATATATATATATATAAGAAGAAAAAAAAAGCGACTTGCTCATTCACTCGCTCATCACGATATCTCCGAAACTATTAAACCTACAGACTTGAAATTTGGTTGGCATGGTTCTTTTATGTAGTAGAGCTCCGTTAAGATTGAATTTTGCGAAAATCGAAGCCCAATACATATTTATTTCTATTTTTAAACTGCTAGACGTATGTTCTTGAAATTTGGTAAGCAGATTTCCTTCATAGAGTAAAGATTCGTTACAAAATGGGTTTTGTGAAAATCGAACCCCAAGTGGTGTTGCGGGGACTTAAGGAGCGTTATAGATCATTATTTCCCTTTTTAAACTATTAGAAGTACAGTCTTTAATTTCATAAGAAGATTCCTTTCGTGGAGAAGAGATTTGCTATAAACGGTTTTGTGAAAATATACCCTCAAGTGGCGTTGCGGGGGCTTAAGGGGCGTTATAGATAATTATTTCCAGTTTTAAACTATTAGACCTACAGTCTTAAAATTTGGTAAATAGATTCCTTTCATAAAGTTACATAATGAGTTTTGTGAAAATCGACCATCAAGTGGTGTTGTGGTGGCTTAAGGGGCGTTATAGGCAATTATTTCCGTTTTTAAACTGTTAGACATACCTGCTTGAAAATTGGTAGGCATTTTCCTTTCTTGGAGTAAATATCCGCTACAAAATGGAGTTTGTGGAAATCGACCTCTAAGGAGGGTTGTTAGGGGCCAAGGGGAGTTATAGAAAAAATTCCTGTTTTTAAATTGTTACAGCCACGTACTTAAAATTTTTAAGCATGTTTCTTTTGTTGAATAGAGATCCACTGAAAATGGATTTTATAGAAATCGACTCTTGGGGATAGCGGGGGTTACTGGGGTGTATTGACAAAAAAATTTACTGTTTTTGATCTACTAGGACTATAATTATGAAATTTTGTTTTTATGTTTCTTTTGTTGAATTGATATCCACTAAGAACGGTTCTTTTGAAAATCGACTCTCAACAGGCTTATGAGGCATGTGGGTAGTAAAAATTCCGTTTTTGCTCTATTAGTTTTAGATTTGAAATTTGGGTCGCATGTTTATTTTACGGAGTGAGGATCTACTGAAAATTGGTTTTGTAGAAATCCACTTGGTTATTGGGTTACGAGTGCTAAAACTAATTTGACTTCAATTTTTTAGGGGTTATTAGAAATTATTAATTAGAGGTTATCTCCATTTTATATCAAGAGGCGAGAGTTACAAGTATAAGTATATTTTTCAACACAATCGAATTCTTAGTGTTAGGACTTAAATATCAATAATTTATATATATATATAGTAACATAAAATGAAAGAAATACATGGCATAATAAAATTGATAATACAAAATAATATCACTAACAAAGCTAGAAGATTTAAACCAGATTTCAAGAAACACACTATAAAAATGATGGAAGAGTCTATTATAGAAGAAATAACTAAGCCTATGTATAACATGGAACAGAATTAGAACTTTAAAATGTAAGAAGCCAAAAGAGTCAATAGACTAAAATGAAGACCTGTTATGATTTCTAAAGCTGTTGCTGAATTAGGACCAGCAAAATTAGGGTTAAATATATTTTATGGATCCTACCTTCCCCTGTTCAGCAGAAATTTTATACATAACAGGAAAACATACCAATATTGAAAAGTTAGGCCTAAAACCAACCACGTGTAATTTGCAACCAAAAGAAAAATAAAATAAAAATAATAGAAAATATGAAAGGAAATGAATCCTAACAAAATACAAATAAAAATAATTTTGAAAAGGAATAATGAAGCAAAAATTTACATGAAAAAATGCGAATATATATGAACAGTATATTTATACAGTATCTTGAAATACTCAGCGAAGCTGGTGGATAATGGCTAGTAATGATGCAAAGTTAAAACACAAAAGATGTCAACAGCCTGCATATAGGATTTTACTGTACTAAAGCTATGCATGTGTTAATGCATGTTATGCATCATGTGATTCCAGCGTATGAGTTGCTTGTATATGTATCTAGCTCATAGAGTTTTCTAGAGAGGAATAGACCCCTTAAAGCAGATAAATAAAAACAGAAATTTATATTTCATAAAATTTAAATCAGATTTTATTTATTTTGATAAAATGTTCAATGGTATGGTTAGTGTTTAAAATATTTTGTTTTTCTACTCAGAAAAGTATATATATATTATTCTTGAAAATTGAAAGAATGAATTAACTTACAGAAAATTTTGAATTCTCTTTTTCTAATTAATCTAAGTAAACTTAGGCTGTAACAATAAAGGTGTTTAATTTTTTTTTACTTGTCAGAGGTTAACTTGTAAATGGATAGGGCATCAGACAATAAAATTTTTGGGCTCAGGGTAAATATCTAAGTCCTCCATGTGAGAAAAAAACCTATTGCCAACTTTGTAATAATTTCATTTCCGTATTGAGAATTTTCCTATTTTCTTAATAATTGGTATAAAGAAGTGAATTGGTAAAAGCATTTTTGTTTGCGTGTTGTAGAATAAATATTTGTTCGAGAAGATTTATCGTTTATTGTCGATTAATTCTCGTTTCATTAGTATCTCTTACTTTTTGTAAAGTTATCGTATCATCATAAAGGCGAATCGTTGTATTGCGTTCATTGTTTTGAAATTTGACCAGTAAGTGAAAGCGTTAAGCCATGGGACGGAAAAAGAAGAAGCCTTCCAAGCCCTGGTGTTGGTATCCTTTAAAATGATTATTGTTATCCCTTTTTTATTCCGTGATTTTTGTTTATTAATCATATAACCGATTGTCTTGTGGAAGCGTGACTTGTTTGCATTTAGAAATTTATAGAATTTAATGTACTAATGTATACTTGGGTTAGAGCCGCCATTATTTATCAAGTGATTTCATGTTTTGTCCTCTTTTATACCTGAACATTGTTATCGAAGTTCTACGTATAAAAATTTCGTGTGCATCACGATTGAAAAATTAAACACATGAAAAGTTTCAAGGGGATGTTGTTAAATAAAATATTTATAAAACTTATTTTTCCTGTAATTTTATTAAATAAGAATATTGTTATTTTAAAAATGATGATTGCTTCATGCACATTATTATCTTAGTTATACTGTTTTAATTATTGAAATATAAAGTTGGGAATGTCTTGGAGATATTTTTGTTTGTTTCTATGATAGCATTTTCTCAGAAGAGTAAATTTTTATATGATTAAAAGTATTAGTTCAATTTGAAAAATTAATATAATTCTTCATTGTTTACACAGTATTAATTTTGATTCGATATCTGACATTTAAAATTGAAGATATTTTTAAGTGCAATTACCCTATTTTTTAGCTACTTGTGGGTAATTATTTAAATCTGTGCATGCCTTCCAACTTTAACATATTTTCATGAAATTTCAGTCATCTATTGACTATTTTCTTCCCTACTACTCTTATTGGAACAGATTTACTGTACGGTCACCCTTGGCGTGATTTTTTTTCTTTGGCGATAAACTTTTTAATATGGCAACCCCCAACCGACCCGCCAAGGAATTGCAGTCCGACAAGTATCCTCTTATTTAACATTTTATTTTTGAAACCACCGTAAAATAAGTGCACGAAAATGGTAGAACTCGTGTCATTAAGTTATTTAAAAAATTCATGAAGTTTGTCCTTCCTATTGTACAATGTATTTTTGAATCCTAGCGCGACCCACTTATGCTGCCAAATTTATTTGGCAATAAAGTTTACAATATGGCAACCCTGCAAAATTTAGGGGAATAGTAACCCTACTCGGATCAAATTTATTTTAGTTTTTCAGGATTTGGACAGCAGTTATTTCTTTTCAACAATCAACTTGAATGGTGGTTTTACCTAGCTATTGGTGCTCAATTTATTTTCTGGCTTTGCATGTGTTTGTATTTCCCATGACTGATATTGTCAAATGCTTTGTTTTCATTGATATGTTCCACAATACCCAACAAAGGCAAAATAGTATACAATACTTGCATACTATCGCAACAATGCCAACGTTCAAGATAACTCTCCAAGTTAGCAACCCCGATTTTGCATGTGTTGTACGTGCTGAATTCCTATATCACCGATACGGTTGCGATAATTTGTAAGTATCTAGTATACTTTCTAACATACAAGAAAATATTAAAAACATACTTAAATTTGCATTCTAAAAGGGAGATATGCATTTTTTGTTGTATGTTGATCTGACACATGCAGTTGTGACAATAGGTATGATATTGCCCATCATATGAATACTCCAGAGCTTGCCACAGTTGAGAAATCATGTAGCAGTAGTGAGAAACTGATTTATTTTATGGGGTGTTGTGGAGGTTGTATTTTAAACACATAGACAAAAACACTGAGACATAACTGTGCGATATAAAAAATCTTTTGGTCTAAAGGGGGTTTGAACTCCAAAACCCTACCCTTATGTACACCACTCAGTAGCAGTTGCTCAAAGTTGTTGGGGTGTTTTTTGTGGATTATGTCTAGTCGAGGCTGATGTACTGTTTACATCAGGGGTGGCCAACCCACGGCCTGCCATAAATAATTTTGCGGCCAGCTAGATTCATTACAACTTTACAAAGTGCAACTATTTTGTACAGTATTTTTGTTGGTTGAATTGTCGAATCAGCCACTTATCCCGCTAAGTGTTTCCTTGCCAAATCGATAAAAGCGCCAAATCTGGTAACCCTTTTGATTTTTGTATCAGTGAGGGAGAAGTCGGATGGTGTTGTAATAGGGTTGCTTCTCCAAAACACAATGCACAAAAATGCACCAAATTAGCGATTTTTCATAATTTGGCGGACCAGTGGCCGTTCAATTTCACCTTTTTGCTTATAGAGCTTTTTTAAACAAAATAAATCCCGCAACTGTTTCTATTTTATCACATTGCTTCGGTTGCTGTGAATCTTTATTTTTTTTTTTCGAAATTTAAATTTATCAAACTTGAATCTTTCTCAAACTTAATGAACAAAAAACCTGCAGAATCAAATATCTCACTAATTAAATAAATTAAACATTTGATCTTTGCATTATTATATTATCTATGTTTGTATTCGTAAAAAAAACAGTGAAAATAACAGTATAAATATATATTTTTATATGCGGCTTGCAAAGTCATTTGGGTCAAAGTTATAAAGCCTCCCCCCCCCATCCCCCGGTTTACATCTTTTCTTGTTGGACGATAACATTCCATTTGATTGCAGTCAACCATGCTAGTCTCTTTTTTTTTTTTTGTGTAAAATATTTCTTAGGTCTGACCATGACCAGGCAGTAGGGATGTACAAACACTTAAACATCTGTGATTAGTACGTGAACTACCTTCTTTGATAATTATATAATAAATTCTAGAAATGTCTTTTTGCAGCAGTAGGGATACAAACTACTAATTTTATCAAATTGTGCTAACTTACTTTGATCTTGCAAAATCGCTTAATTCAAAGTGGCCTTTTTGCCATTTCAAATTTGATTGTCATTTGCACTGAATGAATTTTTTAAAAAACATGGGGGATACATTTTGAATATTCAATTTCATTTGTGGCAGATAATTCTGAAGTAATGTGGGGGGAGGATGAAGAGTTGTTATTTATTTAAAGAGGAAAATAAGAACGTAATAAGTATGAGTTTAATTTAATGAGTTGTGTAATTTTATAAATTTGTTATCGGAAAAAGGGGCTGCTTCTTTTATTTTTAAAAGTTGCTGAATTGTGTTATATTCTACTGTATATAAATTATTACTATATATTCTGTAAATATATTCTATCTATAAAGCTTTCAAAGTTTGCACGATGAAGAATCCAAAAAAAAAAATTAAAGCATTCACAAATTTGATGGTTATAGCTTATTCATAGTCTTGATGTATACTTTCAATTATGTTCTAATTTAATATTCATCCAAAGTTATTTTAATTGTTTTGATGGCCATATGTGTGCAGTTATTAATAATTATCAAGATTAGGAATGCTGTATCAAGATTAGGAATGCTGTTTAAATTTATTGGGTATATATGTTACTTTAGATGGTTTTATTATTAGAAAGTGTTCTGTGTCCCTTAATGAAATTAAGGTACTGCAATCGAGAGTTTGATGATGAAAAAATTCTTATACAACATCAAAAGGCCAAGCATTTTAAGTGTAATTTATGCCACAAGAAATTATATACTGGACCAGGCTTAGCCATACATTGTATGCAAGTAAGTTATATCATTTTTATATATATATATAATATATGATTGTTATTTATTAAACATATTATCTCCATTCGCATTATGTTCATATTTTTTGTCACAATACAAACTAGACTGAAATTCTGTATCACCAAAAAACATTTTAGCACATTACATTTAATAATCAGTATTAATATATTGTGGAAGGTTTTGTAATTTATTCCATGCATTAACATTACATTAGTAAAAACTACTTTATAGATACAGATTTGATTTGGGTGACTTTTCAAAAGAACACATTAAATTATTGCCTTATTTATTGTTAATATTACCAAATTTGACTTTCACCTGATAGTTTGTTGGGTCAAAAATTATATGAGGCTTTGATATATAAAAGTATTCCATTATTAATTTTTAAAGTTAAGTGTAACTTCTATCAACAGTTTATAAAAGAAAATGTTTGAGTTTCATTTGGGACAGTTTTATAATGTATAAAACTGGAATGGATATATCAAGTGGAAAGGGGGGGGGATGCATGTCTCTTGAATTTTGCAGTGCCAGGCAGACAAATTATTATGATAACCCTGGTACATTAAAGTATGGATAAATTCTTAGTTTTTGATTGCTATTTATTATTTTGTCTTTTTTAAAAAATGGCACAGTTTTTATTGAAAAGTTTAAGAATTTGATTTTTTTTCATAATTGAAAAATGAAATTCAATTAAATGTTGAAATTGAAATTCCTGTGTTTAAATTTTATTCAAGCATTTCTTTCATTAATTATTTAAAGTGCTTTTTTATGACTTGGAGCACTAGAGAACAACGCAATACAGTAATGTGTGACCAAAGGTTTTATTTTGAATAATAAATGTTAGGTTTGCAATAATATGCATTTCTTTTGACAAAAGGATTCATGTGACAAATTAATTTGGGAGTAGGTACTGGTAGAGAGGAATGAAGGAGCATCACACACACGCATATTTTAAAAGGTTTGTGAGAAAGTGTATTAACTTTGAAAAAAGGCAGATTATAGTAATGACCAGTATGTAAGTTCAAAAGGCTGTTATTTCATTTCTTTTATCATTGATGTCATAGACCAGGGCAATCAAGTGGTCATGACTATGAATTTGTGACCAGCATTGTTTTTGTCAAGTCATGGGTTTAATTCCTCATACTATTTAAATTTGGTGTGATGAGAAGTTAGACGAATGGGGTGCAACTCATGTGTTGTCCTCACCACTTGATCATGGTTTTAAATTACAAGATGTACCAAAAAATAAATGTTTTTAATAAAGAAAGATTGATGCAAAAGTAATTTGTATAGATTTGCATTGCTAAATTTAAAATATTACTTAATTTAAAAAAAAATTAGCTTGATATAGAACATTTAGTACAAGTCAGGGAACTAGTTTGATATCATGGGTCTACACACCCAGCAGCGCATGTCATTGGAATGGAATCAAAGATGGCAGCCTTGCGGTAACAAATTGTCAGAAAAATTATTTTAAACTGTTTTGAAATACAGTGAAATTTATTTCAAATGAAGAATATAGGATGAGATTGAGAACCAAGATCAATCAATATTGAATATCCGTATAATATAATAAAATAAAAATAATAAATATTTAATTATATTATAAAAAAGAATTATAATCGTATTGTAATATAATAAAAATCATATATATAAGAATATTCATATATATGATTTTCATAATATGATTCATATATATTCATATAACATAACAATTATAAATAAAGAATATTATATGATTATTATATATTATAATAATTATTAAATTTTTATATTAGATTATTAATAATCACATAATGAATATCAATTAAAAAGTGCCGAAAAGTTGCAATATTCCAAAAACTGTAAATTCCTTCAATGAACTTCATCAAACAAGGAAGGTTCAAAAAAGCATTTTTAAAAAGTAAAATTTAATGAACATATACGATTTATAGCAATAATTAAAAGAACAGCACTCCTTTCTTAAAAAAAAATATCTTTGTACTCACCAATGATAGAAATATCTATTTTCGAAAATTGCACAAAATACAACAGAAGACTAAAGCAGATAGCTTTTAAGAACAAATGCAATTGTAAATGGTTAGTTTTCTTTAGAAATCGACTTATAATCATCTGAAATTAATAGTGTTACCCCCCATGGGGGGAAAAACTAATAAAAATTAACTCTAATATACATTATCCTCATGGCAACCTCATTGCTGGATGATAAAAATATCAAGGTAACCATGGTGTAATGGTATTGCACATCTTGGCAAACATAAACAACAACTTGGCGCTGAGACCCATGATATCAAACTAGCCATCAAGTCAGTATTATTCATTTATCAGTTGTCATTCAGCAGTCATTGCATCCTATCCTTGACATAATCAATATTTCATAGTTCTGAATTGTCTACAGAAAAAAATGGTTGTGCAGTATAAAAATGAAACCCCTGAAAAAGTATACTTCATCTGACATAATTGGTTCTTTTCTGTGCTTTTTAACATAACCAAACACAATCATTTTTAAAAAGAAATTTACTACTCGTAATTATTTATAATTATATTAAATTGTGGTGTGAATTGTGATAAAAATTAATGTTACTAATATGTATTTGGAAGTTCCTGGTAAAGTCGTGAGCTATTTTAGTTCTGAAAAGGGTGGTATATAAGTTTGGAGGGAAAGGGTGGGGGGGGGCTAATTTGAAAAAAACTGTTATATTGGTTTCATATAATTGAACAGCATTAAAAGTTTATTGCCAAAATACAAATATTGTTTTTGTAGGAATATTGTTTTTTAAATTCTAAAATTTTTTTTATTGTAATTTTAAAAAACTATAAGATGTGTATCTGAATGTTTTGTTGGTCACAATGAAAATATCTTTTATCAAAAACTGTTTTATTTTTCTGTACATTATTACATTTTTGTTTTCTTAAAAAGGTTCTAAATGTTTTGGTTGTCTTTGTTAAATGCATTATTTTTGATTATTTGGTCTATTTTCTAGGTACATAAAGAAACTATAACTAAAGTTCCACATGCTCTGCAAAATCGAAACACCATAGACATTGAAATTTATGGTATGGAAGGCATTCCATCACACGATTTAGCAGAGCGGGAGAAAGTACGGAAAGGTGGTCTAAAAGGCAATAATTTTTTTTCTCTTTGATTTTTAAATTTTGTAAACTTCAGATTTTGCTATTTTTTTTAGATCTTTGGAGTAATTATAAATAGTTTTTTGACATTGTAATTTTTTTTCCAATTCTTCATAATTCATTATGTGCATAATAAATTGCAAAGGTTTTGTTAAAAACTTAAGCTTAATAATCTTATGAATATTTCTTAATGTTTTTTCTTTCTAAAGTTTATGCTTTTGTATTACTTTTAAGTAAATTTTCATGAATACTTGTAAAATAAAATTAAATTGCAGAATTTCTTTATATGGTATCTGATATTACTTGTAGATTTATTTATTAGCTTATAATGAATTTGTAAATATCATGCATGTTGTAACTATCTAAAAAATAAAAAGAATTATGTATTCTATCCAAAATCCATTATACTGTCCAAGATCATTACTAAAATACTTTTTAGCTTATGTATATATGCAAAGAAATGCCCTCTCCTCAAAATATGGAATTTTTTAAAAATAGATATTATTTTTTTACTAAATAGTCACATTACCTTCAAAATACGTATTACCATTTATACCATTAATACGTATGTCCAATCTGCTATTCCATTTTTGGAAACATTTTCCAAATTCATCTATTTGACAGCTGAGAGCAGTTATTTCATTTTTATCTTCACATTTTCTCTTATTTCCAGACCTTTATAGGTGGGGGTAAAAAAATTACATGGAAATGAGTTGATCTAGTGAGTTACATACTATTTTGCCAAAAATTTATCTACCGAGATAATGCATATGCTCTCAAAGTCATGGTAGTAAAATCAGTACTGTGTCTCTTAGAATTGGTCTTTTTTGCTACATGTTATTTAATCTTAGAACCTCTTAGATAGTAAGCACAATTAACACAGTCTAATCTGGTAAAAACAAACTCTGAATTCACCATATCCCTCCACCTCCCATCAAAAACAAATATATTGATATTTTGATGGGGGGGGGGCAAAATAATAACTTCTTTCTCTGCTTTGTAAGGATAGCACTGTGCTTTGTTCCCAGTAATGATCTTGGGGGGGGGGGATGTGAGTCAATTTAGAGTTGTTCTTTCAAAGCTCTGGATATTTTCACTAATTTGCATTACTTCTTTTGTAAATTCTTATTGTAATTTTTAAAAATTAACATTTTTTTTAAAAAAGGTAATTTGTTTTTATTACTCAGCCAAAATGTTTGTATTTGTGGCATTTTAAATTATAAAAAAAGGAAGGTCTTGTGTGTGTATAATGAATGAACAAATTTTGAAATCTTTGACTTTTCTATACTCTTAGCATGTTGTCTGAATATAGTTTTGTTATTTTTAATTAAAAATATTTTTTTCCTCCTGTAGATGATTTTTATTCCAGTGACGATGAAAACTCTAATTCAGCTCCAGAAACCAGCAAACAAAATCGCAATCCTACCACTATGCCTAGTGTATCTACTGTGCCTAATATGATGCCTGGCATGGTCCCTGGTATGCACCCAATGCAAGGGGTAATGCCAGGTATGCCTGCCATGCCATATGGTCCACCTATGCCAGGTCATCCATCAATGGGCCCAATGAGACCAATGGCAATGGGTAATAGTTAAATTTCATGATACTTTGAAGTATGAACAATTAGTGCATTTATTACAGGAATAATTATGAACTGTTCACCTGGTGAATAATCTTGATAACTTAGAAGTACCTAGTATAGTGTTTTTTGTAATTGTGACATCCAATAACTTTTTCGATATTTCTGATGTATATTAAGTAAGTTATATATTTAACAGAAGCATGTTTAGATGCTTCACATTTTTAGGCGATGCACAAATTTCACATTTGTGATAGGATTGTGGGATTAATCAGTGTAAAGTATTTTGAGAATCATACAGTTTTAAATGTCAAAAGTGAAATATTTTAAAGGAATAGAATTTGATAAACTGTTAATTATGCATACAAATTTAATAAAGGATCTCTGCAATAAAACAAAACCCATAGTTATTTTCCTTTAATTTTTATGTAAATTATTGTTCAAACTTAGTTTCTGTTCATCCTGTCAGATGTGGCATAAGATTTCATGAAAGGAAAATTTACAATAAATTCAAAGTCATAAACAATGAATTTGATAAACTGTTATAGACTCATTTCCATCCTAAAATGGGAGTGTTGTCAGGATCAAGTAATATGAAGGGCCAGTTCTTACCTAGGGTAATTTTCTTGTTTAATGTTCAATTCTTACAGCTGGTGTGAAGCGTATTCGCTGATGCACTTAAACGAGGGCCCAAAATTGACAATGATATGGATACGGTATGTAAAGTGCTTCTATATTATTTTGGGGCATTTTCTCATTTCAGTGTATTTGAGCAAAAGATACGATCACTGTGTTTCAGAGTGATAATAATGTTATTTTGACACATCTTGTGTGTTCAGTATATATTTTCAGAAATTTACTGGATAAATCTATGCAAGTTTCTCTAATTCTTGCACTGATGTCGGAAGGCAATTACAGCATTTTCAACAAAATTAGAACTCAGGATAATAACTTTAAAATCATTCTGGCATGATTTTGTTTTAAAATTACTTGTATTTCAAATGAAGGAGAATGGGTGTGTAAAGCTATTGTTAATAATCACTTTGGAAGTAATTCTTTTGTACTTTTAAAATCCTGACATGTCAAAATATGAATGAATAAGTCTTTTTGTGATTGAAAAGTTTAATGCTTTTGCCCTCTTGATAGTAGATAAAGAAAAGATAATATTAATTTATCTTGTGACAGTACATTTAAGCATCAATGATGTCATGGTTTTTAGAAACTTCATACAGAAAAACAAGCCCAACAATCACATTAAATAAACTATGTTGCTTTAAATGTGTTTTTTATAATATTTTTTGAATAGCAATTTTAACACATAAGATTAACACATTAAACACAAATGTTACATTAATTAAACACAATTGCTTTCTTGTTTGTTCACGATGTAAATTATAATATGAAGACGTTACAATAGATAGTTGTAAAAGCTTTGAAAGAAGGGGGGGGGGGTAAAACAATTCTTTTATGATAAAGGTGGGGCAAAAATTCAGAGAGATTGGACATCACATTGGTTTAATGTATAATATTTCCAAGAATTGGGGAATCTATAATAATTGTAAATTAAATAAAAATGAACTATTTTTTTTGATGAAGAAACTTTTTAGGATGGTAAAATATAGCATAACTTTTCTAATTATTTTTAGCTTGTGGAATGTATGTACACATATTAGAAGCTAAGAGTTTGCTTTTTGTGTATATAGTTATTCATAATTTTATAAAATGATAAGCATACACTTGTAATAATTGATAATTTTGAATTAAAATTCAAGCAACAGTTATTCAGAATCTTTTATTAAAGAATATTTATTCTATTTTTCTGAAATTTATATATTGAATATAAAAGTTAATTTTGTTTGAAAAACTTCTGATAGATGAAGAGTAAAAAAAGTATAAAAAATTTTCACTCATATCTTTTATATACAGCTAAGCAAAATAAATTTCAAACATCCAAGTTTTGAGAAAGAAAAGAGAAAGGTGGCATTCTTAAATAATTTGAATATGCTTTATTCACACAATATTGCAATCTGTGCTACACAAGAGGACAAACTGTACTTTTAAAGAAATATCTGGAAAAAAATGTATGTGATATTGCTAATGATGTTTCAAATTACAAGGATAGGTCTTTTTCATTTCAGAAACAAAAATTCATCAATAATACTACTAAAAACCTCAACATCAAATTGTATACTGCATGCATATTGTAGAAAAAAAGAAGTGAATTAACATTTTTGCAAAAAATTGGGTTAGAGCAGGGGTTGGCAACCTTTTAGCTGTGGCGTGCCAAACCAACCTACCAACATGATTCAGCGTGCCATGCAATGAAAAATATTTAAAACAATTCGATTCCCACTGCAGAGTTACGAAATAGAGGTCAAGATTTAGAGTGTTTTATATGTTTATCATGCATCATTTAAAGATATTTATTGACATAAAAATAAATAGCATAAAATAAAACTATTCCTTCAACATAAATAAAAAATTAGAACTGTGACATAAATATGTGTTTTTTAGGAATATTTTTTAAATAAGGAGTAAAAATTTAAAATATGACTACTCTTCAGTATAAACGAAAAAACAAAATTGTACATATATTATGCATTCTTACAAATATTTATGAAATAAGAAATAAACAGAAAATATAAATGTTCATGCAACAAAGTTAAATAAAAAATTAAAATTTTTAAAGCGAACCTTGTACCTGAAGAGCTCTAGTTAATGTCGCAATATAAAGGGTATAATTTGTGACTTTCAATTTGACACAGGATTCGGAATAGTGGACTCAAAATATATTTCGTATGAGAACAAGCTACTTTCTTTTTTATTCACTGAGCCGTAATGAGCGATACTTCATTTTATAAATATTACTCAGCAATTTTTATTTGCTTTGAATATTTAATACTAATTATATGTCACATTTAAACACAGGATTTTTTTTTCTTGTACATAAATAAAACAAACTACAAGCAAGCTGATTCAGCAGAATCGTTTTATGGCAGTGAACAGAAAGTGAAAAAAAAAACCCTTTATATAAAAAATGTGTAAGGTGTTGAAAGGAGAAAAAGAACGATTTAATTTTATCTTATAATTTTGTAGAATGGTGGCATGCCACTGAGAATTGCTTCGCGTGCCATAGGTTGTCGACCCCTGGGTTAGAGGGAAATGGTCTTATTCAAATATCATTCAGGACTATTATATTTATTAATGAAATGTAATTGTGTGTGTGCTTGAAGTTAATCTCATGACTTGCAAAATATTTTAATAATAAAAGAAAGCAAAATTTCCATCTGTGTATGATGAAGCAAAAATTCAGTGGGATTAAACATAAACTAAATTTTTTTCAAGCACTGTAATCAATCTATAGATGTTTAAACTAATTAGGAAAAATGTTTGATTACTAAGGAACCTGGAGTCTTCAACCATGATTAATGATAAATCATAGCATGGTCTGACAATTTTAGATTTTCTTTCCTGATGTGTTAACATCTAACCTAGAACAGATGTGCTTAGAACATTGCATCTATTTTATACTGTACTTAATGCAAAAGCTTTTTGAAGAAAAATTATAAGGAATATAATTTTTTTGAGCTAGATAAGCTTAAAAATATTCTGCAATAGTTAAGTGCATTCATTAAAGAAATTAATTACCATCTTTTTTCTTACAATGTTACTTCTAAACTGAAATGGGTGCTATATTTTAGGATGATTTTAAAATTGTGGTTTCAATTCAATTGAAACAATCAATGTAAGGTAATCAGAAAAATTAAGAAATTATTTAACTCTTTCTTAATCACTTGAAAATCTTGCCAATTATTGTTGAGGTGTTGCATAATTTAATATAAGGGTGGGCAACTAGCTGACCATAAAGAGTTTTTATGTGGCCTACCAAAACAGAAAATCCACTGTGAACAGAGATTTCTTTCCCATACATTGTTTTCCAACTAGTAAAACAAAATGCCTGAAAGTGTTTCAACTAAGAGATCATCTACGGCAGCAGTTCTTAAGCTTTCGATGATTATAGGCCCCTTTAATTATTGGTATGTCGTGAACCCCCAAGATTTTGAACAGCCCTCCCTTAATTAATATTCCTGATTAGAAATATACATGTTCTTGTTGTTTTTTCATTGGCAGCAATTTAGTTATCTAGTCTAGGATAGCACATCTTTCAATTTTTCTACAAGGCCTTTCTGTAAAAGAGGGAAATCTTAATATTAAATAAAAGACCTTTGCAGACCCCCTAGAAAAGCACTGGGGACCACAATTTAAGAACCACTGATCTATATAGTTTGGAGGATGAGGCCACAAAAAGATTTTAAGAGAATTAAGCATAAGTTCAATTTGTTCTGTTATTCTGTTACTACTTATTGATACAGCACCATTAGAGCTACAGCTTAAACTTATCAACTTTAAATCAAATCAGAGTGTAACATTGACTTTTAAAAATCTGTGTCAGCTAAATTTCCATATTTCAAGAAATTTGTGGAAAAATTGTTTTTTATATTTTAGTTTGCGAGTAACGTTTTTCTTGCACACAGATCAACTAGAGTAAGATGCAATTGGGCTGCCATTAACTTGTTGGCTGTGATAAGAATTAAAACAAGCAACTTACTCTTGATTTGAAAAAAATTGTCTCATTTAACTGATTCTAAAATTAAATGTGTTTGTAGCTATCAACAATATGAAATTAGTGTAATAAATAAAAGATAAAACTGCCACTATGTAATTAATTTATTTTTTATAATAAATGCAATAATTTTAAAAAGGTGTGGCCCTCCGGTATTCTCTGCTCCCTCAATGTGGCCTGCCAGCCAAACAAGCTGCTCACCCCTTGATTTAATAGAATCAGTACCAAGACAACTGCATGTTATGATTTGCGAGAGAAAAAAAAGAAAGAAATCCTGTAAAATTCTGTGTTATTTAAATTATTATTTTTACCAGGAATTATTGATTATAAAGATTAATTTTTAGGGAAATAGGTTAAACTCTTTCTCTTTTCTTCTTTCTGTATTTAAGAATTGTATATTAATTTTCTTTCTTTCTCTTTTAAGACTTGCCAACTACCAACATGAATAAAGGTGGGCAAAACCTTTTATATAACTTTCTTTATTTATTTTCTAATTCTTTTATAACTGATTAGTATTTTCTTATTCCTTTTCTTTCTATTTCTTATTGTGACCAAGAATCATAAAAAAATGTTTTATCTAAACTTGAGATTTGTGTGTGGTAAAAATTTTACAAACATTTGTCTTGTGTTGAAATTTTTTAAGCAGAATAAATAATTCAAATGTGTTAATTTTAATGAATAACAGTTTCATTTATGCAAAATCTATTTGTTGGTTTTTGAATTTTAATTATAATATTTTTTAAAATCAAAGTGTAATAAGGCATCATTTGTTGTTGTTGCTTATGCCACCTGATTGACAATAACATCAGATCAAGGTCCACGAAATTCATCGCGGCTAAGGGCTAGAATATTACACCTTTCTTTAGCCTAAGCTTTGAGCCCCCAAGAATGTGACAGTATGATTTTGCTCCCACAACACGATAGGTGGCGACACCATTAGGACCCACTGATTTAACGAGCATGTTCTCTGTTTGTACTCGGCAAATATTTGGTGGCATCAGGAATATCCAATGCCTTTTAGTTGCAGTTAAAGAAGCCTAGTGGCTGAGTGGTAGCATACCATGCTACATGTTGGTTTCAAACCTGGTCTGAGCAAGGACGACTCACACTTTCATCCCTTCAGTGGGTTGATAAAATAAGTACCAAGTTTTCTTGGGAACAAAGCACTGGTAATTTCACCTCAGACTGACCACTTGACTGGAACATCTGCTCTTGCTCCTCAGTGCCCAAGGTCATAACTGAGATGGGCACAGTAGCCCTTAGCCCTCATGGGCTGTTGTGCCACTGAGTTTAGTTTCAGTTACAAATAACATTTATAGCTAAGACGGAATTTGAAAAATTGTAAATTTTCTGTTATAATTACTGTTGACTTATGGCTTTAATGTGTGTGTGTGTGTTTTTTTTTTGTTAAAAATTAGATAGGCTAAATAATTTTCAATAACAATCGACTTAAAAATAGTTTACTTTAAAGTTTTTTTGTTAAAAAGAATAATGTAGCAGGAGAAAAATATAATCCTGTAAGGTGCTTATATTTAACCCCCTTTTCCTAAATACAGTTTTCTTTCCAGCCTCTGAATAATGTGTTTTGTCTTTATCTTTTAAACTCTGCTGAAAAATTTCTCCCCCCCCCCTCCCTTTTATTTAATCTTTTAGAACAAAAATTCTTTTGTTTAAATTAAAATTGGTGCATCGCATATAATTGGATTTTTTTTTAAACTGACTTATCTTAACCGAACCCTCGTTTATATTATTTTTCTAGAAAATACTAAAAATTGGCTTATAATTCAGCTTTAATAAAAAACTCTGCTTTTTTTATTATAGACTTATTTATTTGGGATTGAAAAATAGACATGAGAGAACAAGCTAAAGGAAATTTGTTTGACTTTTTTAAATTCACAGTTAATGGTTGCATATAATTCTGTTTAATTGTAGTATTAAGAAGGTATTAAAAAAAAATTTTCTCCTTATTAGTAAAAAAAATTTTTACTCTATGAAATACAGGAATTTATTGATATAAACTTCAAAAGATTCTTGGTAGTTTCATTGAACAAACTTTGTAAAGGAAACAAAAATTAGTTGATTTATGTGAATACAAGTGACAATTTCTGGATTTCTGTTGGAAAAGGTTTTTATTGTGTTCATGCATTCTAATATAAAATATTAACTATATTTTAGGTATGGCGCCAGGGTTTATGCCAGCTGGGTAAGTTGATAGTTACTATGACATTTTATGGAACTATATTTTTGCTTAAGGCTGTCTTTTAATAATGTATAATAAGTTATAAGTTTTTGAATCTTAGTCATTTAGACATGTACTAGATAGTCATAATTTAGGCTTGAGAGTTGGTTATTAAAAATAACTGAGTTATGAAGAATTCAGACTTTGCTTGTTTCTCTGTCAAAAAGATGCTGCCAAAAATAAAATCATCTGCAGACAGAGAGAATTCTTCTTCATTTAGCGAATTAAAGAATTTTAGAAGGACTAGTTGATGAGAACTATATAAGCTTGTACAATTCTTGTAAAAACATAGTGTGCATAAAAATGTTGCAGGGAAGCAGCTTTGAAGTGTGACAAAGCCTGATAGTGACTGTATTTCATTGGCCTTATGAAATATTATAATTATAGATTCATGTTGATGAATGTACTTTGAATTTATGCTGTTGTGTATTTTACGTATGTTTCCTATTAAAAGTAAATCTGTTGTATTTCCTAAAGAATTCCCAAATAAATAATAATTTACTCTGAAAGAACCTGTGCTTGCTATTTCTCCTGCATTTGAATGATGCTTAACTATGATACTTGTAATGAAAGACACAGTTAAAGTAATTAAGGAAACATTATAACCTGATATATGGAAAAAATGCTGATCATGATAGTGTTCAACGATGAAAAAAAAGTATAGAATTACTTTATATGTATATACTTGTGTGTGTATATACATATGATTAATTTTAATATTGCCATGTATTAACTATTTGCAATATTTGAGTAACTTTTCTTGAGTAACTTCTACTCATAATTTCTAATTGATTTTTAATTTAGTTGTTTTTATATATTGTTTACCTTATTCTTTTCTTTCATAATATATAGTGTACCCATGGTTGGAAACATGCCTCCTGGTCCAATGATGCCAACCTCAACAATCACCACCACCTCTGTTCAAGCACCTCCTAAACCATTATTTCCAGCTGCTGTTGCACAAGTAAGGAATTAGTTTTGCCAATCCATTTTACTATGACTGCCTAAAAATAGCTCTTTCCTTCCCAACATGAATTTATCCCTCATAGACTTACCTTCTTTACATAAATACAAGAATTTTGTCTCTGAGGTAAAGCCAAGTATTTTTCCCTCTCCTTGATGAGCACAAATTGACACCCTTAAAGTTCTATAGCCATCCTTCTTTATTTTCAACCCACTTACTTTTTGACTGATTATTTTTGTCTTCTCTTTACAACTGGTGTACAAGTTTTCATTGTATGCTTTGCAAATTATATTATAACATGTTTTTGTTTAACTTTTTTGAAAGGACAAGTTTAATCTTTTGAAAAACTTATTATAGACAATTATTTTCACTTACAGTACTTAACCTTTTACACACCAATGTTCCATAAATAGAACAGTTTTTAAAAATTGTATATAGAAAGAAAGTACAGGTTATACTTTTTAATATTGAGGATATCTCATCAAATAATATTATAAATTTGAAATTTTAAAACTTTTTGCTGAGGGAAATAAAGAATTCAAAATTCAATAAGTTTTTAATAAGTTGATCAAAGTATTATAAAATATAACTTTGTTTGCTAAACTATAAGTTATCTTTATATATATTTATCTTAAGAGAAAAGTTTTCTTTGTATATTAGCTGTCCTAAGTTAGCAATGTTGATAATACTGTAGCATCCATTTTTTTTATATTGAACTCTGTTATTTTAATTTTTCATATCTCCTTTTAAATTCCCTTGTCTGGTTTCTTGCAATTACAATTCTTTTCAGTTTTAATCATGTAAATTCATCTCTCTTTTGTAGAGAAATTTTGATTATATATATATAAAAATTTTTCACTATTAAGAAATTAGATTTTCCCTAAATGGAAATATTGGCATGTAAAACTATCATTTTTAATGTGATGACTATCGTTCATCATAATGAAAACTATCATTTTACTTTGATTACATTTCATACAAGAATGGTGGTAACTTTCTGAATGCTAAAATTTCTAGTTGTTTGCAAAAATTGCTTATAACTCAATATGTTTCTCAATTTTTTCCCCTCTCCTTTATTTTACACATTCCTGGCTAATCTGATCGAGATTATTCATATCTTCTGCAGAAAATTGCATGTCTTGGTGATAGTTAAACATTGCTCATAGCTCACTTGTGGAGTAATTTGGAGAATCATATGTTCCCCATCTTTCCTGATTTTTTGTATTTCTTCAGTCAACAGAGATACATAACCCTGTTCAAACATTTCATTCAAAACCATTTCAGACACTAGAAAAAGCAGTCATTTTTATAATTATCAGATGATGAACATAATATTGGTATGAGTCAACTACTTCCAAAGTGATCAGTGAAATGTTTCCTGAATTAGTTAATGTATCTCTAATTGAAATTTTTCACAAGTTCATGCTAATGGAATAAATGTTTCATTTAGTAAATATGACAAAACTATATGTAATACAGAAGAGAGAAATTTTTACTGTAGTTGAAAAAGATTAAGGACAGTTTGAAAAAGATTTATGGATTACTGTTTTGTTGTTACTTATGCCACCTGATCGACAGTTTATTGACTGTTTTGTAGTAGGTATCACCAAATTGTTTTTTCCATAATACTTAAAAAATTTTGGAGCTGAAATTTTTTCCGTATTATAGATAATATCTCATTCACATTAAGAGGTAAAATGTTCTTTTTTTTTAATATTTTTTTTATGAAGAACTGGTGGTGGTGGTGGGGGGGATTTCAACAGTTTGGCATTTTTTATTTTAAAGTGAGTATAGATAAATCGTCTCCCTATTATATGGTCATTATTTTGGCTAAAATATTCAGAAGAGGAAAACTAATAATGCAAAAAATGTGGTTGTGTTCAACAATGGCTATCAATATATGTCTTGAGAATCTATAGCAGAAAAAATGAATAGAAAACTCCTCTTGGATACAGAGTTATGTTTGAACTTAGAACTTTATAAATGTTCTAAATTTTCAGATGCAAGTAGTTTCAAATAAAAGCATTATTTTAATAGTAAATTTTTCTTAATTTTTGCAAAATTTTCATTGAGAATAATTATGGTAATTTGCTTTCATTTTTATGAATTATAAATTATGTTCTTGTATCAGGGCTTATTCCATGGGATTTATTTTAATATGTAAATTTAAATGTATTTTTTCATGAAAAATACATTTCTTTATAGACTTCTGTAGCATCTCACATGCCTGTAGGAACAGATTTTAAACCTTTAATGTCCGCAATACAACGACCAACCTTTCCAGCGTACAGTGGGAACAATTCTCCCATTATGTCAGGTATGTTTCTCTTATATATTTATGTTTGACATTTAGTTTTTCTAATAAATTAATTTCATAAAAATCATTTTGTGGTAATAAGTTACTATATAGCATTTTCTTAATATTAGTTAAGCATTGTTTATGTAAACAAAATATAAATTACTCATACAAAAAATTTTATTAAGTGAATTTTTTTCAATGTTTTGAATGATTATTATTTAATAATTGAGTATAAAATCAATCATAAATTTTGATACATTATTTTGCTAATTGAGTCTTAAAATTTATTTCTTCTTTCATTTGTGTGATAAAATTGAATAATAGTCTGTGCTGAAAGAAGTTGCTCAAAAATTTCTGCTGTATTTGAAACCATTATGTAATTTTAATAATTATGAAATTTCTGACTTCATGTTTTAATTATTTGTTCAGTGATTTTTTTTAAAAATTAGTAACAATTTTCTTATCCAGTAGTACAGTTCAATATCATTAAACTGTATTAGGCAAAATTATGAAAATTTGGTCTCTACAAAGCTTAACAGTAGAGTAATTTCAAGGAATTTAAACTGGAAATTTTTTTAGATGTATTAAATTATTTTTCTGTTTATATTTCTTTACTCAATCTTATTAGGATCACCTATCCAGTATTTTTCATTGTAGTTTAGTATGTTTCGTTACATTTTAACAACATCCTTGCTCTCTTTTACAGTTCATACACCAACATCTCAAGGAGCTGCACCTGTTCTTTATAGTACAGGTAAAATTTTACACATACTGATATTTTGTCTTTTGCTCTCCCATGTTTTTTTAAACTAAAGCTTTATATTTGAGCTGTAGTCAGGTTATTTGTTGATTAGTCACTAATTGATATTTTTGCCAAAATGCATTCTAATGTGTTTTATAAATAAAAATTATAAATTAGTTTTTACATAAATAAAATTTAATATGTAAAATATTTTATACAAATATAATTCATACGTACTAAATTTTTTAAAAAATTTTCTTTGATAGTCAGGTATTTATATTACACACACTGGCCAATGAACTAGAAATCCAAGATCAATATTTTATTGAACTACCTTTACACTGATCACTGCTGTGATTCGTTTGTGGACGTCAAGTCTACGTACTTCTGAAGTGCATTTACGTCCAGAGAATATCATGCATCTTACAAATTAGATGAAAGAGGGGAGGGCTGTTGGATGTGTCTTTCCACCATATCCCTCACATTTTCTATGATCCGGGCTATGTGGTGGTGAGTGAAGGTGTTGGAAGTCATATGGATGTTCAATGAGCCAATGTTGAACTTTTCCAACTAAATGTATAGCTGCATTATCATCCATGAAGTATCCGTGGTCATCAGGGTAAAAATGTAACATTGCAGGGTGCACTTGATCTGCTAGTATATCTATATATCTCGTGACTGTTTCTTTACCCACGAATAACACCAGGGCACCATTTCCATGCCTGCAGAAAATGCCCCATATCAAGGTACTCCCACCAGACTTGCACAGTGTTAGTAATTCAAGATGGATTCATGGCTTCAAGGGGTTCTCTCCAAATTTTATGTCTTCCATCGGAGCAAAATAAAGTATAGCGTGATTCATCTGACAACATTACCCATTTCCAGTCCTCAGATGCCCAGTGTATTCTCTCCCAACACCTCTGAAAATGGATTTTTGCATTTCGGGCAGAAAAGAAGGGTTTTCTCACAGGCACTTGACAATACATTCCTGTGTTTAGCAATTTTCTGTGCATGGTTTGAGCTGAAGTCTGTTGAAAAGAACCTTGGTTGATAATTTGTGTCAATTGAAGCACAGTAGAGTCCCTTTGCCATAAAATCGTAGAGAAGACACCAATCGCGCTTTTGGAAAACTGTGCTTGAACTGCAGTTACGTCTTCTGATTCCAACTTTTAAAAACCTTCAATATGGCTGTTTTGAGAACCCAGTGAGATTTGCTGTTTTTGAAATTGAGGCCTCTGCTAAACGGTCACCAATAATAAGCTCTTTTTCAAATGGTGAAAGGTCTGTTGTTTTTCTCGTTGCACTTCATTCATCATCGAAATCACTCTTGAGACCTTGTTTATACTAGCATTCTAACTACGTGTAACCCACATCATGAAAAAAAATTGCCTACTTAATCCTTAGCATGCATTCAAATGTAAATCTCAGTTTCTAATTAATTGGCCAGTGTGTGTATTACTTTATTTAATAGTTCTTTTGCTACTTTAATACTAAGCACAATCAGTGTTGAAAAAATATTTGAAATATGTGCATTTGAATTTTGCATAAATGTCTTATATTTTTCCTTATTTCAAAACTTATTATTTCCACACTGCTTGTTTCAATATTGAATAAAATTGAATAGCTTAATCTAGGCAAATCCTTGATGCATCCGTTTCGTAACTTTTAATATATTTTTAAATTAAGTTTAAAATACTAATTTCACACATCTGGTCTATGTTATACATTTCTTAAGAATGTTTATGTTCCAGAAACTACGTCAAGTCCTCAAGTGAACAATGAAGCAAAACGACCTAATATTGTTCAAGCAAGTGACCCATCAAGTAAAATTATGCATCCTGAGGAAGATATATCTTTGGTAAAGTATTGCACACATGTTTTAATTTTATTAAATTGTAATAATTACATTACTGTGAGTTTATTAAATATTTGTGGTAAATTTTTCAAACAGGACCGTTTCAACATTTTTCACTTTTGAATGTTAATAACCTTAGAATGAGAATTGTCTATGTGAACTCAAAGAAAAAATAATTTGTAAGTCTTAGTAAATTTTGTTGTAAGAATTTTGTTTCCTAGTTGTAAGATTATTTAAAAGCTGCTTTGATTATGTGTAATTCCCATGTTTGAGTTAATAGTACTAAAATAACTGTCAGAAAACAGCTGTAAACTTTTTCACTAATTAAGGCTTTTGAAAAACTGAGTATAAAACAATTTCAATATTTAAAAGTTAACTAGCTTTGGGGAGTGTAATTATAATGTAAATTAAGAATTGTATTAAATTGATTGAAAAATAAAAATATTTTAAAAGATAAATCTTAAAAAGTGTGAAATGGATGTATGTTACTGTTTAAAAAATAGCAAACTAGTGTTTGTTAATCAATTTCTTTTTTGTAATTCTTATACAGGAGGAAATGAGGGCCCAATTACCAAAATTCCAGATGCATCTGGGAATAGGTAGAATGCCTATGATGGGTGGTAAAATGCCAATGCCTAGTGCTAACCCTATGATGATGAATGGAATGAACATGATGAGACCAGGAATGGCTATGCCTCCTGGTATGATCTTTTTTCTTTTAAATATTTTTTCGTTTCTTTAAATAGTGTTTTTTGTAAATTTTTTCATTGCTGTTTTATAAATGCTTTTCTTTATGGAAATATGATTTATTTTCCTTTGAATATATTTTTTCCTGCTTTATTTTGCGATCTTATCATCCTGTGTTATTGGTGTGATAGAGCCCCTTCCCCAATCATCACAAATATGTGCCAGCAAAAAACGCACACATTTCCTGTCTGTCACGTAGACATGACAGAACATTTCTCTTTCAACTCTGACCATTACATATTTTTGGCAGTGACTTGGAACATTTTTAAAATATAAATTTTCTGGCATGTTTTAAATGTGTGCCTGTAGGATTTAAGAAACATAGATTTGACCGACTTAAAATGAGAGAAACATGACTTACATGCTTGTGAAATTTGGATTATATAGTCATAGTGGGAAAAGGAATATTTTCCAAATGGCATGCTGTTTGGTGGCTCTTCAAATGAATGTGTAGTATTTCTTTATAGCAAGAAAGGGAGCTTTCTTTTTGCTACATTATTGAATAGTTGGGTTTGTAGTTGAGCTTTTTATGGATAATTATTTTTTTTTGTTCACAAAATTGTTCTGTTTTTTTATTGTTAAAAGTGTTGAAGCATTAGGAATGTTTAACTGAGTTTGAAATAGCAGAAATAGTGCAAAATATTCTAAAACTGACTTTGAAAGTAGTGATAGTGAAACTGTTATGTATTCTAATTGTTCTACTTTTAATGAATCTAATGACTATATCTAGAACATCTGTATGTCAAGTACATCAAAAGAAAATACTTCTCTATAATCATCCACATTATAAAATTTAGTTTTCATATTTCCACAAAACTCTCCAAAATGTGAAATGAATTATTACGAGTGCAAAGATTGTAACAGTTGACTGTGTGTAAATTGCTGTTTTCAAATTTTTCATATTCTAAAAGAATTTGGAGTACCATCAGTTTTTAAATGTATATTATTAAAGGACATTAAATGGTAAGCTAATATTGAATAAAAAAATTTGTAAAAAAAAGAATATTTAAACGAGAAGCAAATTAAATAAATTAAGTATGGGAATATGAAATACATAAAACATATCATTTATATACACTAAAGAGCATTATCAAGCAAAACCTTCATATTTTAGTATTTTCATGGATTTAGGCTGAACAGCAAAATACCCTCTAGCCCATGAGAGATACTTGCAAAAAATACATGGATGTTTGGTCTTTCGTTCCAAGACTTTTATCTGAATTTCTAATTTTATAATTATTTTTCAACTTGCCAACTCTTTAAGTTGACATTGATGTTCTATATTGTAAAGTAAATGTGAATACCTTTAAAGAGTTCAAATTATGTAATTTATAAATTTTAAATAGTTTCATTTTTAAAAGTCATCTATTTTACATTTCAATAAATGTATTGCATTTATCTTCTGTTAATAGTTCTTCAAATTACTTTATTGTATGTTTAAAATTCTCTCTTTAAATTTGCTTGGAAAATTACTTGGAAAAAAATCCCTTTTAGTGAATGTTATATGAATATATATATATATTAGTGCTGCATACATTTTTAATTCTGATTTATAAACTTTTTGTTTAAAGGTATACCTGGAACAAGCATGGCAGGAATGGGTATGCCTTTTAATGCTCCCATGTATTCTCAAGGTCCACCAATGCGTCCCCACATGATGGGTCAAGGGCATCATCCTTTTTAATTCTTCAATGCAAGTACACAAAGATAAGTGTCTAATCTGTTACGTTGAAATTTGAATGTTAGGGGAGAAACCTCCAATATAAGATGTAGGCTTCATCATTTATTTATTCTTTTGAAAGTATCTTTGTGTGTGCAACACGTTTTCAAAATTCTTCATAGAATGATCGTGGAATCGTCTCTTCAAAGAGAGCAAAAAAAGATAAAGACAGACTATTTGCAGCATTTTCTGGCATTGAAAAAACTAGTGACATAGCCTTTTTGGAACTTTTGTATTGTTGAATAAGCCTGTTTGGTGTTTTTCTGCTTCATTATATGTTTACAGGACTGCATCAAATTAGATATGTAATTTTTCTGATAATTTCAAAAGTATTTTTTTAACTAGAATTTTATGTAATAAACGTAATTTTTATTTGTCATTTTGTTTTTTGAGCTTTGTTTTAAATTAAATAATTTTATCCTGTTTGCTGTTGTGCAGTAGATTACTCGGTTTTCAGTGAAACATGCCTACATTTTTGGCATTGTCTTTAATCTATGTAACTTTTTAAAGTTAAAATAGAAGCATTATTTTTGTAATAATCACTGACTTGAAAATGATTTCTAAGATGTTTGCTATTTTAACTGTTTCAAATGAATTGCTGGTGGATGCTAAGTGAGCTGTAATGCTGATTCAAAATACATTTATATATTTCATACTAAACATTACCCTTTCTCTTTTTTTAAAAAAAAATTCTCCAATATGATAGTAAACATTAAAATTAGATTAAATATTCATATCTATTGGAGCGTTTCAGGAAAAATGCTGTATGCACTGGTATTTTATTTTATTTGATTTTAGTTTCTCTTTACAAATTTTAGGTAGTCAAATGTTTGTTTTTGTAAAGTTTTTTATAGTATGTAAATTCATATTTTGGGATTTTCAACAGCATATTTAAAGAACCCTTAAAAAACGTTGGATTTTGGTATTAGTGAAAAAATTTTAAGTATAAAATTCAGTTTGAATTTTATTAATATGATCCATTAAAATCTGCAGCTGTTTTGCTTTAAAAATGTTTCCCCCCCCCTTCCATTTGCCTTATTCATGTTTATGAAGTCACTATGAAGATTATAAATAAAATAATTTTGTGAAAAATATATATTTAATTATAAATTATTTTGTATTTTCTTTTGTAAATTTATATCGTATTGTTAAAGCGGTAAAATTTTTATATAGCAAGCATTCAAAGACTACAAAATTGTTTTCCTCTAATTTATGAAAAGCAGAAGTAACTTTGGTTTAAAAGGTTTTTTAAATAAAATTACAGGCATTTTATTAGATTTACTATGCATATATTAAGGTTAAAGTGTACTACAAGTGCATTACCACAATTATGTTGAAGTGTCACAACTTCTTGAATAATTATTTATAAAGTAAAAATTCAGTTTTTAGAGCTGTATTCATGGTTCTTTTTCAAGTAAAAATTTTAATGTATTAAATTTAAGAATATTTTAGTTACAACTGAAGTAAAAGTTATGCAATTGTTTTTGAACTATTTATTTCTAACTCCAGTATATGGACTACAGTGTTTAACATAGCATGTTTCCCAAAATATAACCTCATGACTTATAAATTGAATGTTAGTATTTCTGAAGTAAAATGTTATACTCCTAAAAAAAAAAATTCGTTTTTTGTTGTTGTTAACGGATTAGCTTTAATTTTATTAATATAAGTAAAGGTATAAAAATGGGGGGGGGGGGAATAAATCCAAATGAAAATAATTGTCATTGAGATCGAAATACAACTAGAAAGCATGCAATATTATTCTCATGAAGCAGTGGCCTGAAATAATAGAATTATAAATTAATTGTTGATTTCCAGCTGCAACAACATACATAGCCCAAAGTTTTTAATGTTTTTGCCTTAGCTCTTATAAACTATTTCAATTCTCAAATGACCCTATAAAATACTTATTTTAGGAATATCCAAACATAGTGTGTTTTGAAGTAGAATAGCATATTAATGGGGGGGGGGGCTCTATTAAATTATTGAACTTTTTTTTCCATAGGAAGCATTATTTGACATATTAACATATCAAGAGAATATTCTTAATATGTTACTGGTAGTATTAATTTTAAATTGCTTTCCATACTGAGGAATTGGAATTCATAGTGACTTCACATTTTCTTAATGAGAAAAAGAAAGTTGTATAAATTTTTGTTGATAATCTCCTAACTCATTGTTTTGAAAATTTGCACAGTTGACAAATTCTACATGGCTGTACACGTGGAAATAATTGAATGATTGGATGAAGATAACATCAGTAGCAATCCAATTAACCAGTGAGTAGGTTATTTCTAGTGCCTTTTACTGTCCACCATTTCACAGCATGAAAATGCTGTTGGACACTTTTGTCCCCAACCTCATTAGGAGGTTAGGCGAAATGTGGGAAAGATATTTTGTGCACATATATTTTACCATCCTGCTATGTTTGGCTTGACATAATCTTAATACTTAATTTAATTTTAGAGAGAATGTGAATAAATTGTGAAAAATGAATCAAGATTTATTTTGGATTGGTTTTTTAATGACATATAATTACAAATGAGGCCACATTTTAAATTTCTTTTAATTTATATAAACATTTTTTGAGATATATATATGTTATATGAAAGAAATAATTGTTTCTATATTTTCATGCTTCTCAACTCTTTTGCAATACTTTAACAAAATTAATAGTTATTAAACTTATTAGTTTGTTATATTTTCTTTCTACATTTAACTTATTTCCTCTGTAAAATTATTTTCGTAATTAATTTTACTTTTTATCATTTAACTGGAAATAATTTTGATGTTGCCCAATTTACTTTTGGAAGATTTTAGCTTCTATCACAGTGCCTTTTTAAATATAAAAATAAATGTTGTAGTATTTTATTTTCAAAAAACGAATAACCCATAAACAGATTTTTTTTAAATTATATGTTTATTTACTATCTGAAAGAGAAAAAATAATTTTATTTTTTATATTTTTTGTTTATATTGAACCACTTGAATTAATATAATAAATTGCTATACATATTGCATGTATTACATTCCACACATGTATGGAAACAATATTAATGGGACATCTTAAAAATGTTAATAAGAGTGGTGTAGTATTTCGTAAAGGATCACCATATTGCTGTAAAAGAGAAATATTTTGAGGATAATCATTAGTAGATTATTTGATCTTAAGGAAATTTAAGTTAAAAAGGATAACTGTACAAACATATCTATATGAATATATGTTGGTATGAATTTGATCTTATCAATATAAATAGAACAAAGTCAATTGAAAAAAAGAAAATCATCAAATGTATTACTGAGAAAAGCTTCTCTTCAATTCCCTCTCATTAACATCTTATTTGGTTTGATAATGCAGTGCAAAGGAATGTGTTTGAATTATTAAATCCTTATTTCCATCATAAAACCTTGAGCTTTGGTACATCTCGGTTTTTTTCCTTTCTAGTTTAACTTCATTATATGCTTTATCATTTTTTTTTGTTACATGATGAATTAAAATTTATATTAAATTGTTCTACATTTTTAGTGACATATTTTTCCAATAGTTTATAGTAATAATCTTCCCAAATATACAGTTATTTTAACATCTAGTTTATTCAATATGGCTGTAGTTCTTTTTAATGTGATTTTTGGTTTTTAAATCTGATCTATTTACCATCATTAAACGCATATCAATTTGTTAATTATGATGACTTATCAAAGGGAAAATTATTTATTGATATGTTGTACCTCTTATAAAAGTCTTTATATTAAATTTTTAATCTATGGAAATTATGAACTTTAAAGTGGTTTCCTAGATAAAGATATGTTAAAGAATTATATTGTTGAGAACTGAGAATTTTGTGAAGGAATACAGATGCTACTTACTAGATTCACATTGGTTTTAAATTTTGCTTTTTGCAGCAGTGAGAAGTAAAACAACAGTTTTTGACATCCTTTTCTTTTGACCAGGATTCTAAATTTTAATGTCAATAACTATTAACTTATGTAGTTCTAGAGTGTCATTATATATATATCAACCAAAAGAGGGTAAAAATTATAATCTATATTTTGAAATAAAGAATAGTGTTTGTTTTTGAAAAATTTAGAAGACTTGAAATTTTTTCGCTTGACAGATGTCTCTTTTCAGCAAAACTTATCAGCTTTTATGTGATCCTAATTAAATGGAGAGTTTTTTTTATTTAATAAAGAATATGTTGAAAACCATTTGTTTAATTTTACCATTGAAATTATTTTTTGAAAGACTGATTGATAATTGAGGCAATCTAAATGTCATAAATTTATTTTTAAAAGGAATTCCCTTTTTTGAAACAAATTATGATTTATATTTATTATTCACACCACACTTGTCACTTTAGAAATGGATTTCAGTTGCTTATATTGTTTTGTATAAATATAAAAGGGAGATTTCTTTATTTCAATAATGTGAAATTTGCAAAATAATCGAATTGTTCTGAAAGTGTAGAAATTTATTTCCAGTCTAATAAATGATAAAATTTGCTACAGGAATCTGTTATGAATAAATAACATTTATTGGACCTGGGGGGAGGGGGAGATTTTAATAAGTAGCCAAAATCTTACATGCCATCATGCATGGATTCTTAAGTTTGTTACTCAAAGAAGGAGCAATATTTCCGTTCAACTTTTTAATTAATTATAAACTTATTTTTACTTTATTTACTACCCAATATTCATGTATTATATTGAGGTTCTGATTTCAGTTGTTTTTGGTCCATATGCATTCTTGATACCTTTTTATTAGTTTAATTAGGGAAGTGAATTGTTTTTTCTCCTCTTAGACTTTGCTAACAAAATTAATTAAAAATAAAAGTGCTAGACTTTTATTTTTATTTAATTTCCACTTTTAAGATTCTTAAACTGCATTTATGTTAGCCATTTCAATCTTTAAATCATTTCAGTTTCTGTGACTTTATGGTTGGGAAACTTGTTTGGGTATCTTTTTGTATTTTTTTAATGACATATTTAATATTACATCATGAAAAAAAAATTGCTACTGTATAATTGCATAATAACGGTATCTTTCAAAATCTTTTTAGAAAGTTACCAACATTTTAAAAATCCATTAGCTTTCCTATTTTCAAAAATCAGATTTTTTAAACTGTCTGGAATATTTTTAAAAGCAATTATGTGCATTAAGAAGTAATTTCGTAAACGATTAAAATTCTAACTCTTGAGCAATGTAAGCTTTTATAAAACTTGTCTTTAAATGCCTGATTCTAGAAATAAATTTTCATTTGAAATTGTTTCATATCATAAAGAGCATATTTATGTTTCAGAAAAGTAAATTAGGATTATATATATATATATTTAATAGGTGATTTGCTTCTGAAAACCATTTTTGATTTGATTGTCTGTCATTTAATTTTATTTGTACAACTTCTGGAATTTTTCTGTAGGCTTTGTCTCCTTTAAAAAATGTTTCCTACTGTATAGAATAATGAAGCATTATCTAACTTGTTAAGGGATTATATTTCATTATTTCACCCCTTGAAAGCAATTATTTTAAGATTGTCATCACTTAAATATAAAGATGTGGAGACAAATGTGAAGCATTTTACCCACACAGAAAAAAAATCTCAGTAATCTATATGTATATTACATATATACAATTTTATCACATTGTACCTTTAAAAAAGAAAAACATTTTCATTAATTGACATTCTTTGATTATGACATAAAGGAAAAAAAATTTAACATTAAAATTTTAGGAACAATATAAGAAATTTCTTATGCAGGAGAAAGTGGATTTGATCAAATAAAAAATAACTAGCATGTTTGAATATGCTGCTTGTGAAACCATAACATAACAATGGTTGAGGCATTTTCTTTCTCTACTCTGAAAAGTTTTTATAGAATTAGAAAGTTTTTGTTAGTGTTTTTAACATTAAATGACAACTTCAAATGTATCAAAGTTATAAATGTTTGTTTATAGTCCTGAAATCAAATAATTAAATGGTTTTACCAGTTTCAAAAATTAGTATGATTAATTTAATAATTTTCCATTTTATAATTTTTTCATGTATACAAAAATTTTGTTTTAATTTTGTAACCTCTAACCTTGGTTATTTGTTAAATAGTGAAGAGAGAAAATTAAAAGTTGAAATGTAATTAAATTTTATCCACAATATACATATAGGCCAAGTTCTGTAATTTTTTAAAATTCTTCATTTATAAACTTTGATTGCTGATTTTCACATTTTTATGTTATTGAATAAATATACTAATGGATTTACAGATTTTTTTTTTTAAAAAACAGATTTAAGCGTACAAGTCGTGTATTTGTTTGTATAACAGTTTTTCTGCTGAAATTGATTGAAAGTTTTTATTCACTTTTTCTGAGCAATTGAATTTTGTCCTATCATTTTATAACTGTGAATACTTTTCAAACCATTGTTTGTTTTTTCTTGTGCTCATGTATTTAATTTTTTATCTTCTGATTTATATGTAAAGATGGTAACAATTTTAATTCTATGCAGTTGATATTCACCACGAAGTTACGTCGAGGAAACTAAGAACCTGTGGTGAAGGGTAACCTTCTCATCCTGTGTGTGGGGAAAGCTAAGTGGCTATTTTTATATTTAGCCCGGCATTTCACAACACTGTTTGTGTTGTTGGACATTTCTGTCCCCAACCTTTTTAAAAAGGTTTGGCGAAATGCTTGTTGATTAAATGTTTTTATCCCATAATTTTTAATTTCTGCAAAGCTTCACGCCAAGTTAATAATATTTCATATATTTAGATATTAAAGATGTATGTGTGTAGCATTATATGTAGTGAATATTGTGTTTCATTACCAAAAGTGTATGATTATTTTGCATGTTAAATGTCATGTATATGTTGGGAAGTAATTTGAATTCCAAACTAATAGTTTAACTATTTATTGGGATAAAATAACTTAAATGATAGAAAGATTTAAGATAGAGTAGTCAAAATGTTAGCATAAATGTAATTTGCTCTTTAAAAATTTTATAAATATAAATCTGTGTGATTAAAAGTTCAAAAGTATTTACTGTATTTAATATTTGCATGCTTGAAGAATGTTCTAAAAATGTATTAAGTTCTCTTTTTGTTGGAATCTTCAGCATTGTTATTAATAAGTAAAAGTAATCCCCCCTCCCTTCAGCATATATTAGCATATTAATAAAAAATAATTAAGATTGAAAATCAGAAGTTTGATAAATTACAAATTAATTATTTAATTTCTGTATTGTCATTATGAAATTAAATGCAGGCTATCTGTTTTCAAAAATTCTTTTAAAAAAATTATTCCTTCCTTCAGTAATATCCGGTTTTGTGATATAATGTTTGCATTTTTTTTGTTTAAGTTTAAAACATGTCTTGAATACTACTTAAAACACTTTATTTTTTGGGTCAATTAAATTTTTAAAAACTTCTTTTTGAAAGGAAAGTGCTAACTTCATGAAAATTGGAATTATTTAGTAGAAATTTTTTTATTAAATAATTTATTCATTGAGAATCAAACGTTATGAAATATTGCATCTATTACAGTCAAAAGGCTATTTTGTATTTTATTTTTTAACAATGATTTATTATAAGTGCTTTAGACTATATTTTTTTAGCTTATGAAATTAACAAAAGCAGAAATCTCCAATGATGAGCCTTGTTTGTCTTCTGAACCTGTTGAAGCTGTCAAATAAGATCTTCACATACTTTTTGATGGCATATGCAACCATTTTTCCAAGAATGCTTGTATATTATTATTGAACTGAATTTTTCCTACTGTATTCCAATTATATATACATAAAAAAAAATGTTCAGTTTGTCAAAATACTTTTGAATATATATTGTTCATAATAAAATAGTTCAAAAATTAAGAGTATTGTTTAAACTTGTAAACTTTTATTTGTCTCTTCTTTACTATTTTTATATAATTAAAGTATGCTGCAATAAGTTATCAATGTGGTGCAAATTTGTGGATTGATCTGAATTGTATAGTTGCAAATTAACTAATGTATAACTCTGTGTTGTTGAGAAAAATCGGGTGCTGCATGTTCAGTGTCATCTTCATTCATTTATAACTTTGTCTGAAAATTTCACAATTTTAATTCCTCTGTTTGATTAATTTTTCATTTAAGCTTAAGAAGTTTATTGATATTTCACTCAATCAGTCATTGAAATATTTTCTCTATTTTGTTCCTATGGTTATTCTCGGGAGACAGGAGTATAGTCATGTGGTTTAAGAGTCATTAGTTTTAAAATATTATTTCATCATAAATAGTTAAGCAAAATGGCGAGGAAGGGGGAGTTGAGTGAAACTTTGAATTTCTCAAGTTTATTTGTAATAGGTTTTGTAATTGACATCTCATTCTTCATTCAACTGACTTAATTTTGTAGCAAATGCATGTTCTAATCCAGTGGTCTTCAAGCTGTGTGTTCCATGGAACTCAGATTCTATGAGTCAAAATAAAAATTTAAAAAGAAAACTGTAATCATGTATGTAAAATAGATTCTTTTTCTCAATGGAGTTTATATGACCACTAGTGTAATGACAACGCTAACTATCTACAAATAACTTTATTTACACCTAACTACTTTCACCTTATTCATTACCAACTATATCGCACACCTCATATCGCATCTCAAACTCTCTCTGTCATGTCATATACACAACTTTCCCACTCCTGTGGACATACACGTACACAACACCACTGTTGAAGCAAAGCCATCTGTAAAAACTAGTATCTAAAGCCTTGTTTCCCAATGTGGGTCCTACATGGGAAACTCAAAATCAATTTGGCACTGGACAGCCTCTATTTTAAAAAATTTCCTGCACCTTATAATATAACAAAATGTTAAAAAGTTTTTTTTTTCTTTTCTTTATTTGTATTACCTAGATTGTAAATATTCTGCTGTTTATGATCTAGAGTTCAATAATACAAATTTTATATTCATTAATGCAATGCTTTGCAAAACGAATTGGATTTAAAAAAAGGCCAGTGTTAATTCTTATATATAAAACTTCTTTTTTTTTTTCTGGTTTGAGAAAAAAGCCTATAAAGGAACATTTAAAAAAACAACAACTTGATATTTGTACAAAGAAATTTCTCAGAGGAGAAACACCAAGCATGTTTGATAAATCAGAAATCTTGCCCATGAAGGAAAAGGAATTTATTGACATAGTTTAACAGATTTGAGGGTTAAAATCGAAATTGAAGCAGGAATAGCTCCTAAATTTTAGTCTGCAAATATACAGAATATATACGAGGTGTGACACAAAGACTAAACTGGACCAATAAATCTTTGTATTTACAAAATCAGTTCTCAGAGACGGAATCACTTTAAAAAAAAAGTTACCTTCAGCATTCAGTGCTGCCATTGCTGGTAACAGTTTTGGAAGTCCTTTTAGGAGATTTTCTGTTTTTGCCTGAACCTCTTCAACTGAAGTAAAATAAATTCTCTTTCAGCAATATTTAACTGTAGGGGGGGGGAGTATCATGGGGTTCAAATCAAGTGAATACGGAGGATGCCCATCACAGTAATATTTTTGCTGGTCAGATACTACTTGACAGATCGGGCCATGTAAGCAGGTGCATTGTCTTGTGGCAGCAGCCATTTTTTACTCCCAATTCTGGCCTTTTTCCCTAATTTTTTTTACAAGAATGTAGTAGTGTTGATTAGCAGTATGACCACTGATGTGAGTGGGAACCCACTCGTATCACAAATTTTGACAGTTTGGGTCTGTAATTGCTGACCTTGGGCACCCAGCAGGTTAATCTTCCACACTGATCCATCCCTCTAAAAACCTCTTATACCTTAAACATGTGCTCTAGACGAAGTTTCATCTCCATAAGCATTGGTTAATTGAAATGTTTTCGTGGCTGATTTCGTAAGCTTCACAAGACCCTCGATGTTGATTCAACATTTTTCCTGCAAAATGCAGTTGCATGTGTTCCTTCAATGGTGTAGTACTCCCAAATGGTGTGATCAATAAAGGCAAAACTGGTCACTAGGATGGAGGTGCGTGGGATGTCACCAAAACAGTTATTGCCAACTCTACTTTTTTCATGCTGCACCCTTAGTCTTGTTTTTGTATGTGTGTGTGTGTGTGTGTTACACCTTGCATAAGTTTCAAACACAGAGTTATAAAGTTTTATTGCCATTCTGGACAATGCATTCAAGTTAAAAATATTTCTTAATGTATGTGCATCAAAAACAAAATATTGAAACAAATTAATGCAGAATAGAAAATTTGACTGCAGATAACTTCAACTGACTTAGACTTCAACAGTTAGTGTTAAAAAGGCATGCGCATCCCAGTTACTAAGTATAATGCACGGATAGGTGGCAATTGAAACATGAATTAATGTGTGAATTACATTAATATTATGCTGAAAGATTTCGATGAAAATTATTGTGTTTTCGTTAAATTGTCTTTACTTAAAGTAGCTATAACATGTCGATCTACTTAAAATATTATTTTAAGTTATATTCTTCTTAGGTTTGGATGAGGTTCCACAGGAAATGTCTTATAGTTTGAAGACCACTGTTCTATTCTAAGAATTGTTTAAATTTTTATCTGAAGTATAAAAATATTATTAACAAAAAGACTTTCTTATTGCATCTTTTTGGTTTTTCACTTTCTCTTTTAATGGAGAAAGCATTACATAATGTTCAAATCACATTATGCAGTATGGTTATAAAAACAGTGCCCCCCCCCTCAAAAAAAAGGCACAATCTAAAATATAGCCATATCTTTTTTTAACAGAGAATTGGTTTTCACACAACTTAAATGGGAAATGATTGAAAGATGAAATTTATATGAATGTGTAAATTTTGAGTTAAAATTAAATGATTTATGAAAGGAAGCAATAGTTTCTTTACAAATTCAAACTAAAAATGCCATTTGGTTCAAATCCAGTTAGAAATAAGGAAAGTTATTCAATGTACTATTGATATATTTATCAATTTTGTACATTAAAATATCCTGTAAAGTTGAAATGACTGTATTTGTTGAAGAAATTTTTCTAGATTTGAAACATGGTTAAATGAGAATTACTTAAATTATGCAGGAGATTAGAGCTGTATAAAAAAGAAAATGTCTTCAAAGTGTTCATTTTTTATGAGATTAATGTAAAAGTAAAACTTCAATTCATATTTGGGGTTTTGTGGTACAGTCGACACTCATTAATTCGAACTTTTGATAATACGCCCCTCTCGCTAATTCAAAGTATATGCTCAGCCCCTAGAAAAACTCTTGATATTTAAAACTGAAACAATACATTTTGGTACACAATATTTCGAAGTAAAATCTGTGGCTGGCCAGACTACAACACACAATAATTCGAAGTTTTTTATCTTATAAAACTCTCGACTATTCGAACACGTATTATCTAGAGTCCTGTAGCAAATAGGTTGGAGCTCGCATGTTTTATGTTGTATTGTCTCCCCTGCAACGTAGCCTCTTTGATGACCATCTGTCTATTATCCCTTCTTTGAGCTTCCTAGTTCCTCAGGGAAAGATTGTATTTTTTGCATTGGACTGACATAGCGATTTATGGCTCATCTGTGTGACTTATAGAATGAGAAATCTAATAAGGCATGGGCCGGACTGAACCTTGCCTTGAAGAACCAATAGTATTAGGGATGGTGTCTGAGGGAACCGGGTGTAAAACGATTTTTTTTCCAGTGAGGAATGGAAGAGATTTGGTTGGGGCGTGAAAGAGTCCTGTTCGAAAATTACTGCATAAATATATTATTTTAATACATGACTAAACTTCTGTATATTATTTATACTGCATAATATGTACTTTTTAAAATATTTTAAAGTAATTTTATACATATGTGCAATTGTGTGTTGTTTTATTACATAGAAAAAAAATTCGTGAGTTCTTACTCTCTAAAAAATTTGAAGTTTTTCATTGGTCCCTTCAGCTTTGAATTATCAAGAGTAACTGTATTTAAACTTCCCTTAAAGGCTGACTTTGCAGTTCAGAGTAATGGGTAGCAAATCAGATTACATTTTCCCATGCTATTTTCTTTCAAATAAGTTAGAAATATTGAACATGTTATCACAGTTGAATTATTTTTTATTCACTTCATTGCTGAATTTTTCTCTACTGTAAAACATTTTTCTGTGCCGCCCATCTGGTATAGTGGTTAATGACGCTGTCTGCTGTAGCATTGGGCCTAGGTTCAAATCCTGATGAAGACATGAATGTTAGTAAATGCAGTGTTTTTTTTGTGGTAGGGTGGTACTCTAAATAGCCGTCAAGTCGCAAGTCCTTTTGTAAGGTTGGTTGTAGGCCCCTGACCACCTCCAGGGCATTCTCCCTCAAAATTGGGGTGGAACCAAACCGTACTGTCACCAAATTGTGCTCAAATCTGCGGCTAACGACAGGTGTAAATCTTGCCCCTTGCTGCGATGAATTTCATGAGCATTGATCGGATGTTACTGTCAAGTGGCATAAGTAATAACACATTTTTCTATTAACCTTCAAGTATATTATACACTTTTCATTAAGGTGGTAAGAAATTTGTCGAGATGCGTGAAAGATTCATTCACATTCTTGATTGCCTGAATCTTGACAACTGATTCATTATCATCAGATTCTCCATATTGTGTTTGATTTGCCTCTGAATTTAAGTCAATATGCTGTTTTGGGGGTTTTAAAAGATTTTTTTAAGTTCCCTGAATCATGCATCATTTGTAGATTTATGAACTGTTAAATTCAGTACAAAATAAATTGTATAAAATCCAGAACTGATAAAATAAAATCTTTTTTAATGTGTAAAAATTGTTTCAAATGATACAGAGTACTGCAAAGTTAAATTAATATATATTGTAAAGTGAGGGGGGGGGAGGCCATAATTATACGGTTATAGAAAAATAAATTGCTCTAATTGTGTCTCAATTTTTTTGAAGTAGAAATTAAAGTACAATTGATAGCAAATTGAAATGGGAAAACTATGTAAAAAAAAAATTCGAAGAAGGATGAAATATATAACTTTCATACAATAGATACTTTGATCTTGATTTGAAATTGTATTATCTGAAGAAAACATGTTCCAAAATGTAGAAGGGAACTATTGTAAACAATATAAAAAATGCAAGGAAAAAAAGAATGGCTTTAATAGCATTTTAGATTTATTTTGACAGTTAATGCAAAAATGAGTGCACTTATTTAATATTCTTTGGTGGATCCTTTTCTTGAGTAGTAAATACTTGTTCAGTTAGTTATCTAAAGTCATAAATATTTCAATCACAAGTAAATAAACATTTTCTTAGCAATTTAAATTCTTATAACTTTTCATAAACCAACGCTAAATTGTTTAAATGTTCATTAAGCGATTTCGATAAAACTCGTGTAATCTGATTGAGTCCTAAAGCCATTCTTTTAAATTTGTATCTAGATATGCTAATAAAATTTTGTGATATTCCTTTATACGAATAAATATTTTTAATAGAATTTTTAGAATGGTTGCATGTTTAAGAATCAGTGAATTGAAAAGAAATGAACGGGAGTCAACATCAACATTGGTAAATGACACTCTAAACAGAAATCGCCACAAAAAAAAAGAACCGCAGATCAGAATGACGTTAAATTTGAGCAGAATATTATTGACGTATGACATAAGAAAAAATAGTTCCGAATTTTATCAACAGATGGCGCTGTAAGCGTCTGAATATGTAAATGAAAATACCTGTCATGCACCCAACTCATTTGAATTGTTATAGAAACGCGGATACACTACTTTTCCTCATTTCACGTCTAAGAATTTCGCCATGACTGTTCTCATTGAAGGACCGCACTCTGTTTGTAAAACTTTTATGACTATGCACCAGTAGCTCTGCAAAAGTTTCAGACAATAAATGGTATGAAAAAAGACGTTGGTCCGATGAGTGCCCAGGATCTGGAGAAAACTATTAAAAAATTCGAAGATATTCTTTTCCTATGCAATCTGGTAGAGGGGGGGAAAAAAAAGAGTTAATTCGACGGTAGTTGAAGAAGTGGCCACAGCAGTGCAGGATGTAGTTTGCAACTGTGCAGTGCTCGGGGAACTGCCCGAATACTGGACAAGCCTGTGAGCATGGTGAACAGGATATGTCAATACTCAGAATTGTGGAATATGGGCAACAGAGAATCCACACTTGCAACTCAACCAGTACCATTTCATCCTGCAAAGGTCACTGTGTGGAGCGGGTTTACGGCATCATTTATCATAGAGACACTTTTTCGAGGTGACGAGGGCTTTTGGTCCTGTTACCGTCACTGGTCAGCGCTATGAGTATCTTTTGCGCAACCGCGTCATTCCAGAGAACAGTGTGGATGGGATCATTTTTATGCAAGATGGTGCTCCTCCGTGTATTGCAAATCCAGTGAAGCAGCTGCTGAAAGAGCATTTTGGAAATGTTAAAGTTAGCCATTCCGATCATCTGATCTTGATCCGTGTAACTTCTAGCTGGGGAGCTATCCGAAAGATGTTGTGTTTAGTGCTCCGATTGCACGCTTAACTGAATTGAAGTCACGCAGTCGGAACGTGTCCCCGGAGACACTTCGATCAGTTGTGGAACATTCTGTTTCTCGATTTAGTTGCAGACAACGGTGGACAGCATATTGAACTTTTTTTGCGGCAGTCTCACGAAACTTAAAAACCGATCCCCCCCCCCCCATCTGATGTGATATGACTTTGTCGTGCTGGTGGGCTTGCGTATCACACCTGAACTGTCATGCACACTGAACAACACACTTGGTTTAACGTGTAATTTACATATTAGCTGTTTCACGATTCACTATCATTTTTAATCGAACCGTTTTAAATTATAATGCTTACAGCGCCATCTGTTGCTAAAATTTTTAATAACTTTTTTTCGTATGCCATGCGCTTTTCCCCTTCTTCAATAATATTTCGTTCAAATTTGATGTCATGCTGATCAGTAGTTTTTTTAAATAGCATTTAGTATAGTCGTCGTGTATAATAAAACTGTAAATCTATCTTATTGACCCCTATACCTTAACTCTGCATGTATTATCGCGGGAATCGAATTGTTTCAAATATGACCTATTCTGTGGCACGCTGAATCCTATTGGTAGATTGGTTTGGCACGCCTCGACTAAAAGGTTGCCGACCCCTGTGCTACAGTACCGTCTGAATATCCCTCGGTCACCCGCTGAACTGAATTTGATATTAGGCTGTATTGTGCTGCTATTAAAAAATTTATATGTTACTGATGGTCTGTAGAATGGCACAAGATGGGTAGGAAAAATATTTAGAAGAATATACAGCAGTGCGAAATTTTATCAGGAGATAAGAAAGGTTAAATTGTATGTTTACTCAGGATCGCACTTGGATATGCCATTTGCACTGAAACGCGCGTACGCATTTCCCTGTAAGATTGGCATTTGCCATGACTATTTATAAATAAATCACAAGGGCAGAGTTTTCAAAAAGTCGGTTTAAGTGTAACTTTAAAGGAAACAATATTCATGTCCAATTGTATGCGTCTCTGTCAAGGTACAGAATCAAAGACAATAGAAATTCAGTACAACTTAGAGAAAAGGGGGATTAGGAACATTGATTTTTTAAGAGGCACTTAATTGAAGTACAGTAGAACGTCGTTTATCCGAACGTTGATTATACGGAGCGTCAAATATCCGAACCAAAGTCCGGATACGTTTTGGAACAGTGCAATGCTCAACAGTTGTTTCGCGCGAGGCCAAAAGTGACGGGAAAACCAAAGGGGAGGGGTATTTGGGGAATTTCAGTTGTGTGATTTGGTAAACATCTTCGCGGAATATTAGACCAGTTTGTTTCCATGTGTGGGGGTGTATATATCCTCTTTTGTTGATGTAGAAACCTGAATGGCAGCGATGCTGAAGACTGGATTTCAAATGCTAAATGATGACGAGATTGGGACTTCCGTGTTAGATGAATCCGACCCGGTCGACGATGAAACGGATAAAGACGAGGACACAACGGAAGTACCAAGGGTCCATCAAATTCTAACTTGTTTGCTGCGTTAGAGACAGCTATGGAGTGGTACGAACAACAATCTGAGTGTTGTCCTACTTAACTACTGCTGCTCAAGAGAATCAGAGAGCTTGCAGTGAAAAAACGAAGATGTACAATGGTACAGCAAAAAAATAGTGATTATTTTCCACGATCAAGGTAAAATTGCGACATTTTGCACCTATTTTGCTTTTTCTTCAAGCACGTTTCCCGTATGTGTTGATTTTCAATATTCGTATAGCGTCCGGTTTCGTATACTACATGGATCGCATTCGGTTATCCGAACAATCGGGTATCCGAACGGTGTCCGGTCCCAATTGATTCGGACAAACGACGTTCTACTGTACAAATTAAAATACGGAGATGAAGACTTGAAATTTTGTACTGTATATTTTTAAAAAATAGAACTGCATAATGCATGTTTTTTACAGTTGTACAATTTGGTCAATAAGTATGAACAGTTGCATAATTTATACAATGGGGGTTGGGCTAACGGAGGTACCCCCCCCCCCAGTATATTTTAAAAAAGTTTTTTTGCTAGTTCTAGTAAAAGGAAAACCAGGAATTTAACAATTTTTATCGCTTTGGTTGGATTAGTGTTGAAAATATAGCCGATTACGAGATCTTTCTTTTCCTTTTGGTTCCATTACTAACTTTTCTGGTTTTAGAATAGATGGAAGATGTTTATCCCAGTCAGACTCAGACTTTAAACATAAAAGTCGTTTTTTTGGGGGGGGGGGGAGAAAACGTTTGATAAGTTTATGAATGGATGGTGTATGCCTGATAAAGATGCCAAATCTGTCAAAAATGATCATTGTTGGAGCATTACTAAAAGAAATACCCTGATCACACATAGTGTATTTCATGGGGAAATCTGATGCAATTAAAGATGTTTAATAGCGCATACTGACACGAACACCAGCCATCAGTATAGCCTCCGGAAACTTAGACGGCATTCAAATGTACGTGATAAAATATTGATTCCTATTAAATATGATCAAAAAAGGCCCACTTACATTATTATTCAGTTGAATTTAAACCTTTTGAATTATATGCAACCAACAATATATTTACAGAAGAATAATATAATTAACAGGCAATGCATGATTTCACATAAAATGCTAACATATTTGCATAATATACATAACTTACATTGCATATTGAAACACGTCAAGTGTGTTGTTTTCCCCGCAGTACACTCTCCTTAGAGAAAATCGAGTTTCACAGGAAAGCTCGCTTCCCAGCCTGAAGAAGTAAATGTCATTCCTAGAAGATGTGAGATGGGTTATACCAGGTTTAGAGAAAAATACGATTTTACTATGGAATCATCGAGAAGTCTGTGGAATCAGCCCTTCTGGGAATTTTCATGAGGCTAAATAAGGGACCTTTGAGACAAGTCGAGATCAGAATCTGCTTGTACGTTGTTCTACTCAAAGACGGAGACTTTCTCCACCTGAAGTTCCTGGTAGTGGAACTGTTGGAGTGCTATAAAGCTTCTTTATAACGAGTACTTTTTTTTCCATTGCCCGTAAATAATCTTTTGTAATATTTATTTGTGTATTTTCGTCGATTTGTGTTCGTGTAGTCATTTGTTCGTCCTTGTCCATTAATAAATTGGTTGTGAGTTGTCAAATCGGCCACTTATCTCGCCAAATCTGGAAACCCTTTTGATTTTTGTATGAGTGAGGTGGAAGTTGTGGATCGTGCTACTCCAAAACACAACACGCAAAAACGCGCCAAATTAGCGATTTTTCATAATTTGGCGGACCAGTGGCCGATTCGACAATTTCACCAGTAAATTTATTAGTTAAATAATTGGTGTCATCGGCTGCTTTCCCCCCACTCAAATTCGTAAAAATACATTCAAAAGAAGGAAATAATAAAATTCAGTACTATAGAAAAAGGAAGGACATGTACTATTAAAGAACAAATAATACAAGACTATGTACAATAAAAAAGGAAGAATTATATACAAAAGTTAGTAGAAAAATATTTAAGTATACAGTAATACCCTCCCCCCTCCCAAACTTACGTGATAGGTGGAACTGAGTGATAACTGCGTAAGTAGGGTGTTACGGGTTCTATTCGGGTTTCTCCTAATCCTCTTGGGGAAAATACTCTTTTTAACCGATTGTAGTTGAAAACCGCTTTCCGTAGAAAGGACTTGATTTTATGTAAAAGCAAGCTTCTATTTAAGTGCTACCCGTGGAGTAGGCTCGACGATGGTTCAAAATTGAGACTAAGCGGAAAGCATAGTGTGAGCGACCGGTGGTCGCACTTCGAAAAGTTAATTCTAGAAGGAAGGATTAAAATAAAGGGGGAAGAGCCGTCCACACACACACCTTAATGCTGACAATTAAGCTAGTTGTGTGGTAGCAAGAGCGTTCAAGAAAATTGATAAAATAAGTGATTATATTGATATAATAAGATTAAAAAGTTGGATTGTTCCTCGGGATTAGTTAGCACTGTGCATTCTCATTAATTCTCAAAAGTGTTAAAGGCTAAATAAAAGTGGTTAACTTCGGATAATATCTGATTCTTACTCGAACCTTCTCACACCCGCGGGAGAAGGATAGCGATAAGGAGTATAATTTCACATATGAATCGTTTTTAGTTGGGGGCCGGAGACTAAAGAAAATAATAAGTTAGAAAAATAAATGTGTAATGAAATCTTAGATAACTCAAATACAAAATCGCAAGACGAAGTTATTTTGATATAGAAGGTTTAATAAAATCTAACAAAGTAGTCTGCTTGCTCAAATAATTTTTTTCCTCTCGCAAAATTCCTCATAGCATGCTAAAAATTGTTTTAACTGTTGTTTTATTGAAAAAATACGGTATTCTCGTTGAAGTCTGTATTTTTTAAAATTTGTATAACCCTTCTTCAGTTAAACTGAGGCCTTTTGTCAAATCACCAACCGTCATTCGACCTTCTGATTGAACTGGGTCTAAAGACTCAAGTATTTCAACGGCTTGCTCTTACTCGTGCATTTCCACTGTATCAGGGCAGCCAATCGTGTGCCTACTCGCAGGGAATTCTCAGCCAATGACATTCAGGCTACTCCTCTCACTGCAGGACTTTTTCCCGCCAACTTCGGATGCCTCCGAAGCAGCCCCACTAGCTATGCCTCCTTGTCACACCCATCAACCAATCACGTAACACTCTTCCATCAAGGCCCCTCAACATAAGGCCACATTTAACAATCTCGATATGGGATGGAGGAACGCTTAGCGTTCCATTTCCCAGTGACATCTAGCGTCGTCGTCATGCATTTCTATGAACTCATCAATTTTCAGCTCTTGATCGTGGGAATCCAGCAATTCTTGAACGTCATCATTATCCACTTTTAAATTTACCTGCCTGACAAGATCGACAATTTCTTTGGGCTCTGACAGTGATCCTACCTGAGTTTCAGTGAGGAAAAAAAAACGAATCGACGAGATGTGAATACCGCTTAAGTCGAGCTATTACTGTATACATATGCACAAAATGAAATGTAACAAATGGGATAAAGGATAGGGAACCCTGAACATGTAGAATTTAGACAGGCGTATGAAATGTTAAGATTTTTAAGTGAATATATAAAATCGCATATCTTTTTTCAAAAGCTGTTTGATCAAAATATGCCCTTTTTGCTTCAATACACTTTTTCAATTAGATTTCAATGCATAGATACCTGTCTTAAAAAAATTCTGATCTTTACAATCAATACGGTCTAATAATGAAATTTTTCAGACGCGTTCTCATTCTATTTAGCCCGTAAAAACTTTCCTCATTGTTTAAAAAAAATAAAAATCGGTTGGCTAGAGATCTGGGGAATAAGCTGAGTGCTGTAAAACTTCATACAGTAGAACGTCATTTATCCGAATTAATTGGGACCGGACACCGTTCGTATACGCGATTGTTCGGATAACCGAAAATCGAATGTCATCCATGCAGTATATGAAACCGGAAACTATACGAAAATTGAAAATCATCACATGCGGGAAACGTGCTCCAAGAAAAAGCAAGATAGGTGCAAAATGTCTCAATTTTACCTTAGTTGTGGAAAATAATCACTTATTTTTCTCTGTACCATTGTACACTGTGTTTTCGCTGCAAGGTCTCTGATTCTCTTCAGCAGCAGTTGAGTTGGACAGCACTCTGTAGTTCGTACCACTCTATAGCTGTCTCTAACGCAGAAACGCGTCAACATTTGATGGATCCTTGCTACTTCCGTTGTGTCCTCGTCTTTATCCGTTTCATCGTCGACAGGGTCGGATTTTTCTTGCACGGAAATCCCAATCTCCCCATCATTTAGCATTTGAAATCCCTTGTTTTCTGCATTGCATGCCATCCAGGTTTCTACATCAACAAAAGAGCACGCATACACCTCCTCACTTGGAAACAAAATGATCTAATATTCCTCGCAGATGTTTATCAAATCACACAACTGAAATTCCCCAAATATCCCTCACCTTGGGTTTTCCCGACACTTTTTGGTCTACTTTTGAGCACTGCACTGTTCGAAAACGTATCCGGACTTTGGTTGGGATATTTGACGCTCCGGATAATAAACGTTCGGATAAACGACGTTCCACTGTATTTTAATTCATTTTATTTCGCAGTTTTATACGACGTATACAGCCGAGCGTTGTCGTGAAGTATTGGGCCATACTGACCAACAAGGAATGGTTGTATAATTTTCAATTTTTCATGCATTTCATTGATGTGCTGGTAGTATATTAGATACAGTTGGATTCATTTCTAGCATAACTGTAAGACAGGGGCATGCGTTCAGTACTGATACATTTATATATGTGTATTATATATGAAAGTAAATGTGTACTTTATTTTTTATTTTGTCAGAATGTATTTTGAATTGCTTCATTTCAGTAAACTAATAATAATTTTATTTTTGACTTTTCGATATGCTTGCGCCCCAACGTAGGGTTATCACGACCCCCTAGGGGCGTTGCCCACAGTTTGAGAAACGCTGCTATAAAAGAAGTTATGCCAAAAGCAGAACGAAAACAGGGAGATGAATGTTCACATGTAAGGAATGGGAATCGGCATTCATCTGTGGGCATCTGGACTGCATGCAGTCTTCAGTCCCATATCTGGTGGTCTTCAATGTTGGAGACGATGAAAGTGGTGTTTTCTCAGTCTGCTGAAAGGCATGAGGGCCATTGGCTATTTCGAAGTAATCCGGGAGGCGTGCCTAAAAGTTTCTTCAAGATGGAGTTTGGGAAGAACTTTTGGCTGGTTGAGAGCTCAGGGGCTGCTCTCCGGTTGGATATGTAAAGAAAATCCGACATTTCATATGCACCAACCTAATGCAAGTATGAGAGAGAAAGGGGAAGGGGTATTGCTGCAACATTCTTTGTAATCGTTTGCAAGAAATTAATCTTCCATGAGTTACAAATAGATAAAAGAAGTAATTGATTCACATCCTTTATATCAGCGGTTCTTAAACGTTTGATCGCCGTGGATCCCCTTTATGTGTCAGCCAGACCATCCAAGATTCTGAACACCCCACCCTTACTCCCAAAACATGGCTAAGTAATTTAAAGGTTCCTTAATAATTCTAAGACTGCCTCTGCTACTTATCTTAGCACATGTGTTTCTACTACGTTTTGGAAATATTACCTTGTAGTGATGCCTATGTGCGCTTCCACACCACAGGTCCAGGGTTCTATCCTCGGGCTGAGCAAGGTCGACTCAGCCTTTCATCCCTTCAGTGGGTCGATAAATAAGTACCGTTTGCTTTGGGACTAAACACTGGGGTCTCTCTTAAGACTGACCACCTGATCGCGACATCTGCTCATGCACCTCAGCGCCCAATGGTCACGTATACTGAGATGGGCACAGTAGGCCTTGGCCCTCATGAGCTGTAGCGCCACTGAGTTTAGTATAATGCCTATGTAGCTGCAAATTAAAAAAAAACTGAATATTCTTGATCGATCTTGCAAGTTCTCTAGTAAAGTTTTCAATGATCTAGTGTGGGATAGCACATCTTTCCATTTTTTCACGAGCCTTTAAAAGAAAGAAATATTAAATGAAAGACCGTCGCGGATCCCCTAGAAAAATGCTGCGGAACCACAGGGGTCGGCGGACCACGGTTAAAGAACACCTGCTATCCGTTTTTCCCCCTCTAAACCTATCTAAACCGAATTTCTGTTGGAAGTCGTTTGCTTCTGCTATTACTAAATTTTTTAACCTTTCCCCAATTCCTCTAATCTTGCTTTTTCCAGCCTTTCCATTTATTCCTCTTCTCATTTTCTTCATTTCCATTTTTCTTTTTGCAACAATAATCTTATGGTTTTGACAATTTCATCATAACCATGACTACTACTTATAGCAAATTTTATTTCATAGACTGTCATTTTTACCTACGAGTAACTCTACAAGAATTAACAACTTTTTCCTTTCCCTGGAAAAACTATTTTTCATACAGTAGCAAAAATATATCTGAAGCTATAGTTCAGGGGTGGGCAGACTTTTCCAGGATACGGGGTACTTCTAATTTCTTCAAGGTGTTACGGAGTGTCAGAGGGAGTCTACGTCTCTGAGTCTTCACTCAGAGGCGTAGGTATATAGTGAACTAAAAGAAAGTATACAATACAGTCGGACCTTCATTTTACGAACCCATGTTTTACGAATTTCTCTATTTCGCGAACTTTTTCCTGAAACCAAGGACATTTTACGATTTTCTTTGTAAAATAGCCTCCAAATAGTGAAGTGCATTTTCCATTCTACGAAATTTTCTCTTATATTTTGATTTTTTTCAACCGTATTTTTTAAAATACCATATTTACTCGAATCTATGCCGCACTTTTTACCCAATGTTAATGCTACTGAAAATCGGGCGCGGCTTAGAATCGAAGGGTAAAGTTGGTTTGGAGTCCTTTTGCCGCTGAAGAACCGCCGTATAGAGAGGTCGATACACTTTAAATCTGTCGAGGTTCAATGCCCTTCCGTTGACGTGATGTGGTAGATGTCATTCTCGTCACTTGACCAAGGTTCAAAATGATGAGGTCCGTCGCCAATAGCCATCATGTTGCTCCATTGGGCAACGTTAATGTAACTCTCACCCATTCACTCAATAAATATCAAAGTACTGGCCCCTTTGTTGGCCTAAAGACACAAAACTTTTCATACGTAGTTTAACTAACACTCATATGATCAGTTTGATCTTAACTAGACTGCCTTTTCATAGTTTAAAGTCTTCTATTGATCAAATTGAGCTTTCCAGTTCCGATTGATTCGTTCTTGGCGCCTTACAAGTCGCTTTTCCGTGTGCTTCGTTTCAACACACAATTGATCTTCTGAGAAACAGATTGGTCATGTATCGACTCTTGGTGGGTGGATTTTGTGTATGCTCCGTGTTTACGTACAAATGGCAACGGTACCCCTCCCGGGACCGAAGCCACCACATTAGCACAACATCCAATCAGAACGCTCCCTCTCACCACGCGAGAAAAGGAGCACACACAAAATTCAACACTATCCCACTCACAACATGTCACGAATAGCTGTTACCTCATTGGTCGGGGAGTTCAACCTCCCGAGCCCCCCATTGGCCGAGGGAATTGCAACTAAATTCTAAAGCTCTGATCATCAGTAATTCTAATTTTCTTTCATAGTTTTCCGAAAAGCTTTTTGCTTTCTTAATAATTAATTTTTTAATGTATTTTAATTTAATTTATTTTTCTATCTTTTAACAATTTATTCTTTCTAATAATTTAAACATTGGAAAGTAATACTCAATCATGAATTCACCATCCAAGGTAGGAGATAAAAGCCCGGAAAGGCTAGGTGCTCTAAAAGAAAACTCAGCTGCAAAAACAGTAGTCTGTTTCATCGAAAAGAAGGTCAAATAAAGCATCTCACTGTTGAAGGCTTTTTCTTCCATCCGTAAACACTTCATTTTGTTCACATACATTGACAAATATACTGCCGTGACCCAAAAGCCATGGGAAACCCTGGCCGCTGTGGATCCTATCTCGAGGCACCTGGAGAGAGCCGAGGCCGTTGCCCGCTTTCTCCTAACCACAGGACATGAGTTTTTAGGAGTATAACCTCCACTGACTGATGATGAAGCCTGACCGGTCTGGGGCCATGCCAAGATGGATGGTGACCACTTTCTTCAATGCACTGGACTCGATAAATACTCAACTGACGACGTCATCAATCGGTACAGGGAGGTTATGTATCAAATGGTCAAGAAGCCAAGCGTGGATGTTGGATAAATAAATAAACAAACTCCATTCTGTCTCTGAGAGAGTTATATTTATGTCACACTGCAAACCTACTCAAAGACTATTGGCGACCAATCTCGTAATTTTGAACCACACTCAAGAGGACGAGACTTGAGCTGGCACCCCTCTCTCCTTTTCCCCAAACCATGCCAACGGGACGACGTTTGAGCCTCGACATATTTAATGTGCATCAACCCCATCTGCACGGTGGGTCTTCAGAGGCATTAGGCTCGAACTCATGTCACGCCAGCTACGAGTCCGTGAACTTGACCACTAAGCTACCACGTCCCAACATTCTGTCGCAGGATCTTTTGTTATAAATATCCTGTCGGCTACCACTATTTATTTAAACTGTACCGTGTTGAGAGAACATGTTGATGGTAGCGTAACACTCAATGGGAAATAATTAAGTTACATATACAGGGGGACTCATAAAGAAATATAAAGTTTCACAATACACTATAATCTACCAAGGTTATAAGTTATCTGTAACAGAATTGTATTAGATTATTTTAAGTTTTGGCAGAGACAGTCATTGATGTTCTATGTGTGAACTCTTAGTCACACGAGACGCAGTGAGTCGGTAATCCATTTCCTCCCAAACGCGTGTTTAAGGTATTTGAATCAAGTTTATCAATAGTGGCTTAATACGTTGCTTCAGTTCCGCTAAATTAAGAGAAAGGGGAAGGATGAATAATTTGTTTCTTACGTACTGCTAAAGAAAGAAAAAAAAAGTGAAACAAGCCTCACAGTAGTCGCATATGATGTGTAACATCTGACATGTTATCGTTGTAAATATGCCATAGTAACTTAATTCCTGAAAAAAATGAATCGGGTATGATTAGAAATAATTTTCTATCGGAATAATTACATCTTTAATAAAAATTTTATTCAGTTAACACAAGGAGTACTGCAATTTTTGATCAAAAATAATTATTCTTGTTCAATTTGGGGATGAGCGGAGACTGAGTGAATATTAACGTCGCACTGTTCAGCTACACGAGGGCTTTTGGCGACGGACCTCGTAATTTTGAAACATGGTCAATTTGACGAGGACGACGATTGAGCTTTCACCCCCTCTCCTAACTACCCCCACTAGGCTGCCACGGCCATGAAGAGCGGAGACACAATAGACTTATGATAATTAAAGTATGATACACATATACTTGTGTTTTCAAAGTATTTAAAAACCATTGAAAAACAGCGTCAATAACAGTGCCACTGTTAGTTGTCGAAACATTTCGACTTGTGTTCATTTACTCATTTATGAAATAATCTTAAATGCGTCATTTTTTAGAATCTGGAATACCCATTGGCATCTTATCAGTGCGTCGATACGGTTTTGTTTGCAAAATGTAGGATCAGCCAACTGAAGGAAATCTGGAAGAGCTAAGTTTGAAATATTTCACGCGAAAGAAGGTGTTAAGTCAATGATATTTTTCACCAATATTCTCTCTGAAACTTGCATCAGTATTAGACACAAAAGTACACTTTTTGAATCGAAGAGTTTGTGAGAAATTATTTAATCCGGTGAGAAACCTCTAAATCAATTCTCAGCTGTTTTAGTAAAATGGAGCAATGAATGATGCTTCTTTCCCAGATCCGACAAGAGAATTTAGAAAAACAGACTTTATATTTAAGTTTAACGGCTAGAACAGCGCTTCTCCAACTTTCCATATTTGCGATCCAACTTTCAGTCATAATTTTTAGCGCACCTCCTTCATACAACAACAATGTATTAAATGCAATAATTATGTACTTCGACGCTATAGCTACAATGCGACTTTAATATTATAAACTGCACATATTATGAATATATGTTTTTTATTTTAGATATACAAACTCATGTAAGTCACTAGTAATTACTAAACTTGGTTCTAATTTAGTATTGATAAATCAATTATTAAATACTTTTTTTGCGCACTGATACATATATAAGTATCTTACATCAGTGTGAATATGTATTTAGGAAGTAGTCTTTGTTTTTATGCTGTTTTTAGCATGTCCAATAAGCCTTGTAAATCTGTGACGAAATAAAAAATATTTTTGGCAGTGTGTTGTGCATTTTCATCGCGCTTTAAAGTGTTTTTAAACGAATTTGTTGCTTAAATTATTAAAAATTTCCTACATAAAGTGTGCGTGAAATAAAAGTAACATCTTGGTTCAGATAAATATTTTTATAGAGAATTTCATGTATTTTAATTTTGCGAAATGAAAATTTTTATCTGAGTCCTTACTTTTATTATAGAATCTCAAACCTTTTTTCCTGTTGGTGTGGTGTGATAGTTAGGAGAGGGGATGCTAGCTCAGGTATCGTCCTCGTCACTTGATTATGGTTCAAAATTACGAGGTTCGTCACCGAAAGCCCTCGTGTATAGCTGAACAGTGCGACGTTAATATTCACTCACTCACTCATTCATTATAGAATTATGGATAATTAACTAAAAACTGGCTCTTTAAAAACGGAAAGGTTCTGAACTCACTGAGTCGACTGATTCAATTACAATCAGCTTCAGCAATTGATCTACCTCATTTCGCGGGAAGGCAACTCACGACTATAAGGAAATCAGTGGCAAAATAAGAAAATGTGTTTTTATTATTATTTCGCTGGTTGGAAACGAACTGGTAGCAGATGGGCAAGGCATTAACTCTTATATTAGGTTGTTCCGTAATTATTAGCCGCAATGGATACATATGGCTTTTACAGATCGTACCAACCGGTTCAGTTGTGATGCACTTCCAACCATCCCTGCAACATGAAGTGGAAATGTTCACACACTATATAAATGCCAGTCAAAGGACTGGAAACATACACGGCATACGAATCGTGATTCAGCGTGAATTCCGGCTAAGACATTCGGTCAGGGACGTCTTAAGGCGTGGGCACAGGGCCTCGGCCACAATGGGGGCCTCGTCTCACTCTCGATTCAGCCTTAATAAGATCATAAATTGAATAATTTCAACGGTCAAATGTTATTTCGGGTTGAATTTTCTGAAAACCTGGAAAATTTGGACAATACGTCAACTGGCTACATATGATGACCGTCGTCCATTTATAGGTCTAGTCCTACCACCATACACCAACTCATTCAGTCAAAAGGCGGCAGTCTGTCGAGCCGGTTTGAGCGATCGTAAGTTATGATCATTTATTTGTTTCGGGTAAGTCCTTGTAAGAGTGTTTGAAAGCGTATGCTATGTACTGTCTACTTTTAAGGCCTACATTTATATAAGGGCCCAGGGCCTGCATTTGTGTAGGAGTCCAGGGCCTACTTTTGTGCAGGAGATCAGGGCTTCAAGAAGTCTTAAGACGTCCCTGCATTCGGTTGCTGCAACAGTGGCCAGCGTCGACAAAGCATGGGGTGCAGAAATGACAAATGAGTGGACAGTCCGTAGATTGTTTGCCAAGTTTCGTATCGACGATATGGAGATTGACCATAAGCCTTAAGTCGTCGAGTGTGGTGTGAAGTAGGCTGTTTTCGGCAGAAAGTCTAGGCCCGATCATAACGTCATTGGTACGACAGCTAGGAGCCGAACTCCCGAACAGACAATCTTCTGACATTTGGCGGCAATAGGCATGATGAAATAGCTCGACACTTGGATACCACTTGCCCTAATGAAGGAACAACGTCTGCGACTCCTGAAGACCTGTAAATCTCTATAGGAGCGCGATGTTAGAGAGCCATTATTGCATCCTTTCCTGACCGGATGAAAAATGGCTGTTGTACGACAATCGCAAGCACAAAGCACAGGGGCTGCACAATAGCAAACCTGCGAAACAGATCCCCAAACCAAACCCCCATCCCCAGAAAATTCTCGTCTCCATTTGGTGGACCACCTAGACCGTGGACTATTATGAATGCCTCCCGACACACACACAGGCCAGACCATCAATACGGACGTTTACCATCATCAATTGGAGGAATGCCACAGAAACTTTGCTTCAAACAACCAGCTGTGGTCAATAAGTCAGGTCCCATATTCTTGCCTGATGGAGCTCGACCGCATATCTGAGTTGGTAGCCGGCAAAAGTTCCAGGAGTTGGGGTATGATTTTCTGCCAAGCCTACTTTATTCTCCAGACCTTGTTCCGACTAATTATTACATGTTTCGACAGTTAGACAGGTTTGTGATGGACAAATAATTCCCGAACCAGGATGCTTTGATTCAGGGGATCCGTCATTTTTTTTTTTTTTTTTTTTTTTACCACTGTGACATTTTTTTTGCTCAAAACACTTTGGACGAAATGTATTTCTACCGATAGTGAACACTTTGTAAAATAAAACCCACTTTTTTTTCTTTGTGACTCATGTTTCCTTTCGCGTATCATTTACGGCCAGTAATTATTGAACTACCTGATAAAGTTGTTGGCTCTATCCTAAATAAGAAGTCATCTCCATTACAATCATTCTAGTTTAGTACATAACGCTGTAGAAATCTTCAAACGCCTCTTCAGGGAGAGTCATCCAAAATGAAATGATTTTGTTTTTATTTTTTATTACGTCGAGATGAAGTCATATCTGATATTTCCCTACGAACAGCCTAATACAAGTTAGCCTTGGAAGAAAAATTGTCATAATATGACACATTAAAATTAATGTTGACCAGGGGAGCACAAACAGTTAGGTGTTTAAAATTCACGACCACTCCATTCAAACACACCGATTCGATATAGGTATCCTTGAAGATAGTCATGTCCGGTTAAAAGTCTAAAATTATAGCAATCTATCTTGGAAAATTCACTCGGACTGAATTATTGATTGGATCTTCCAAATCTTGCCCTTGGCACCTTTTTCTTTAGCTAAACGTATGAATTTTTTCGTGGTCGAAAGTGCTCAATGGAACTCTTTGAAAAACTAAATATCACCACTTCTTTTTAAGGTAAACGATAAGCACTATTAGAGAAAAACCTTACATAAAATAATTACATTTTTAAAGTGTGCGTTGAAAGCAGAGATATATCTCCAACTTTCTACGGTTTCTATAGTTTGTCAAAATAAAGGAGATCAACCTACAAACCAAATTTTTCCAAGGGGTTTTCCGAGGGTTTTTCCCTCGCAAAGTTTGAAAAGAAGCATAATTGATTATTTTCCAGACATTGACTAGTGGCATATAGAGCTGGGAAATAATCTCGTTTTTCTGAGACACGAAATATAAATCTGAATGACGAATGTAATTTTTTAAGATCGCTTGAGATCATCAAAGATTGCAGTCTCAAACAGAAATTTCTTGAAAGAAGAAAAGAAAAGTTTTAGATGCAGGTATATTCAGAAACCAGTGGTGATGGCAAGGCTGCAGTGGGAAGACTAGTTCGTTTAACTCCAATTTACCTTTGTGGGTCTGCATTCTGGACGCTCAACGTACGCTTGCATAAAAATCAGAAACAGCACCAAACTTTTTGAGACAAGTGATTAGAGAGTAAAATTAATTAAATTTCCTATAAACATTAATCCCAAATCGTTTTACATTCATCGCAATCAAGACAAAGAAGCATTATATTTACACAGTTTTTCTCCCTTTCTTTTCTTTCATATTCAAAACCAATTTAAAAGCGTTTTTAATCGAGGCAACTTCGGGCCAATCAACGCGTTTCCTATCACCGCACCTTTAATGTGAAGAGGGGAGAAAATTCCTTTCACCACGGAAACAAAGTTGACTGAAAAGGGAGTGCCTGATTCGCTGGAATAATGATTTAGTATGAAAAAGCCGTAGAAAACTTTCTCCACCTTCTATACACTAGTAGTCGCTTGTATGAAAAGCGTAGCTTCCATACTATCCTTTCAGTTAAGTCAAATAGTGAGAAGAACGTGGTTTTTTCGAAAGTTTTAAGGGTGTGACACAGCAGGGAGTATTGTTCTACCACGTGTAATTTCTGTTCAAAACTAGCTCCCATCTGTCTGCTTCTTTTGTTGGGTGCAGCAGAAGTTGCCTGGTATAAAATGGGCCTAAAGGGCAGTTGTGCTGCGAACATTTTTTAACTAAACAAGGGTGCCACTGTGAAAAATGTATTTGCAACCTCTGTTAAATACAAGTTTATGGTGTCAAAATGCAGTGGCGTAACGGAGAATATTAGTTCCAACACCTCCTGCAAAGTCAGGGTTTGGGCCTCAAGCAGCACATGATGTCAGTCAGGCTTAGAGCCCCCTAGAGCCCTTTTCCCCCTGACTGCGATGAGGGGGTGTTCGTTACGCCATTGTCAAAATGAGTGAATTCGTTTCTCTTATTTTCAGGAAACAAATAAGACACTTAGCTTTAATAGAATGTGGATTTTCGCATTAATAATAATTAATTAGAGCTCATTTCTTTCCTTCAAAGTTCACGTTTCTTGGATAAATCTCTTAACGAGACCCAGACTTTAAATTCATAAACTTGAACTTTTCCGTTTTAAAGTACCTTTTTTTCATATTTATTGTGGATAAATTCTAGCCATTTGAGCTTCTAAATTCTTCGTAAGCATCCAGGTGTGACACTCAATCATGCCAACAATCAAAGATGTGTTCTGTATAATCCGAAGGCGATCTTTTCTTGATTTGATTTGTATTTGATAAAGTTCGATAACTGTTCAAATGTTGCAACAACAATATTCAACTCGCAAAGGAGTTCCGCAGTTTAAAATAATTACAGCAGATCATTTCAGTGTTTTTACGTTGAGGAAAAAGTTAAAATATTCCCGCTCTCATCTTAAGCCTTTTTCGAAGCTTATTTTTAATATGCACATAATCTTGAAAAATATTTTTAAAAATTCCGTGTTCCAGTTTTATTAGAATTTAATTTAATTTATGCAGTGGTACAGCATTTAATGAGGCACTTAAGCTAAGTAATATCCAAACAAGTTCAAGCAGCTTTGCATAAAATAAAAACTTGCAGTTTAAATGTTTTTCCACAATTATGTACACAAGTAATTCATTTAATTTAACCCAATTCATTCAATGAAGTATATGTAAGAACACTACCGTACAGGTATATATATATATATATATATATCAACATATATAATATAATTTCTACCCACACGGGGTAAAAGAGGGACATTTTTTCCTTCTATATTGCATTGTTTACTACTAATGAGGTATGCTACAGTGCCAAAACGAGCCTTACAGTAGTCGCATACGATGTGTAACATCTGACATGTTATCGTGGTAAATACGCAATAGTAACTTTAATCCTGAAAAAAAAATGAATCGGGTAGGATTGGAAATAATTTTCTTTCGAATAATTATATCTTTAATGAAAATTTTATTTAATTAACACAAGGAGTAATGCAATTTTTTATCAAAAATAATTATTCTTGTTCAATTTGGGGAAGAGCGGTAATGATAATTTATGGTAACTAAAATATGACACATACACTTGTGATTTCAAAGTATTTTAAAACTGTTGAAAAATAGCGTCAATAACAGTACCATTGTTAGTTGTCGAAACATTTCGATTTGTGTTCATTTCGAGCTTGAGTTCATCATTCAAAAAAGCTAGGAGTGGCTCCGCTTCTAGCAAACTGAAGTTAACTTTAAAATCACCACTCAAAATCATGGGAAGCAAGTTATAGCTTTTTTTAAAGAACAGAGCCTCCTTCGGTATATAGTAAAAGTAAAAAATGCAGGAAATCTTTAATTTTTTGAACCGATTGATTCGGAGAAATGTATACGACCACCGAAATCAATGTTTGTCCATTTTCAAATAAGCATTCTGCCTCACATATGTCCCCAATATCTTGACTTACCCCTTATCTTGATCCCAGTCTACTTTTTTGACGATAAGTAATATCCATATGAGGAGCCACAACATGTGAGTTGTTTTGTTTGCGATAGATCGCAACACCAGTTGCTCTGTGGCTCGGTCGTTTAAATTGTACGCAGCAATCGAAGTCAGGTATCGAAACACGTTCTTCATTATCTAACCACGTCTCTGCCAACATGAATAATGTACAATTTTGTGAAATAACGTCGAGATCTGTTTGATGAGCCCTCAGACTTTGACAATTGAGCATAAGGATCGCAAGTTTATCCTTGGTGAAGTCTAATAAGACTTGCTGGTATGTGCGAAGTGGATTTAGAGTCAAGTGCAAACGAAACCGAGTTTTTGAATTAGAATATTTTGAAATGCTAAATTTAACAATATAAAAAAGGCTGGTGGCTTGATGGCTACTAGAGTTGGACCCCGCATGGATATATCTTTGCAAGATCCAGCTAAAGGACTTAGCTTCTTCCCTGATCCTAAATTGAGAAAACAAAAACAAAGATCCCACGCCCTAGAATGCAGGGGAGGGGACGGAGCCCCTTCCGAATGAAGGAGAAAAAACAGAACTTCACAGCGAGGGTAGGGAAGAGACACCACCAAGCGCGCTGATTGGTCAAATTAAATAGCGCTCTCTTCCCCAACTTCCTGTTACACATTTCCGTCCCTTTTCACGAAATCACTCCTACAAATCTCCAGCAACCGAGAGGAAAGATGTTACACACACACTAATGCCTGCAGAACTTCCACACGACTCATATACGTTTGTGGTCCGTTCACATCTACAAGAAAAAAAAATAGTTGCCATGACTTATGCCCAACCTTTGTATATATATATTATCTGTTTTGTTAAAAGTAACTAATTGTTATCCCCACCTCTCATTTTTTAAGAAAATGCAAAGTGTTCATCAATAAGAAAAGAAAAAACACGAAGACAAACTGAATGCCAATTGTACAGCACAATCCCAAAAATTCTTAGGTAAAAGAAAAGACTATCATTTTTTTATTTGAAATATCTCATATTATACAGTTGAAATATATTTTACATATAGTCCATCAGAATATTGACACGTACAATTTTAATCTATCCCCTTTCTTATTCTTCGTGGAAAGTAACTGGTGTCACAAAAACTTAATAAATTATTTATTGAAAATGAAACTGTGTAACACCAGTTACTATACCGAAAATAAACTTATAAACTTCAATTTTTGATTAAATAAAGACTCAACAAAATTGTAGGAAAAAATCTCCAACAGCATGGTTAAACTTTTCTTTAATTATCTATAAAAAAAATTGCTCATTCCAACCCAGAATCAAAATCAAGAATAATCCATTTTACATTTACAATTCCTAACTGGTTCCAAAGTATTCTGTTTACTCACAACTGCGTTTTATACTATCCTTCATGTAATTTCTTCCTGTAGAACAGGGGTCGCCAAAGTGGTCTATATAGACCCCTAGGGGTCTATTTAACAACAGTATGGGGTCTATCTGACCCAAGGGGTCGAATGGGGGTCTATTGGAACTCGAAGGAAAAAAACAGTTCTTAATACGCAAATCACACATATCTAACTGCGTACGTAAAAATTTTAAATATTTTTATAATTGACTTAATATTATATTCTTTATAGAAAATAAAATAATAAATCAGAAAACAATTAAAAACTTATTAAAAATTTGACAATACGTAAATTTTGGACTAATATAAATATAAAGCAAAAATATGTGAAACTTTACGAAATGGCTCAGCCATTTATGCCGGCGTTTCCAAGTTCGTATATGGTTGAAGCCGGTTTCAGTCACGTTAATTCAATTTTAACTAAAAACAGAAATAAATTAAATGTGGAGCTTCGAGGGGATTTACGGTTAAAATTGACTAATTTCGAACCCAATATAGCGAACCTTGCCAAGAAACACCAGGCACACTCATCTCATTAAGAAGTAAAAAATCTGTGGCTACTTTACTTACTGTTTCTGGTTTATTAAAAATTTAGACTAATATATAGTTTTATTTTAATTACCTGAAAAATACAATTGTGGGGGTCTATCGAGTTTTCGAAAAATTATATAGGGGGCGATGATCAAAAAATTTTGGCGACCCCTGCTGTAGAAGATACAAACGCTTCATTCAACGAAATGTTTGAAATGATTAAACCACATACTGTTATCATTGACAAAGAATTCGACCAATGCATCAAATAAAATTCCACTCTCTACTCTCTTTAAAGCTTAAACTCAAATCCTCTCATGAATCTTGAATAGACCTCTATAAGCTTTTAAAAAATATTGAAATTATACAATCCTGGAGATGATAAGAAACACGGATTTCTTCCTACAGACCAACAGCTTTGACTTCGAATTTTGAATGAATTTTGTACATAACATTCTTATCTTACGGATTTGATTTGCTTAAAGATAATGAAAAATGTATCCCATTCATAAAATTATCATTGAGACAAAAATTGAAAAAGCAATTTTCGTTAGGTTTTGCTTAGACATCATGAAAGTCAATGATACAAGCTATATACAGGGTGCCCTAGCTAAGATATCACAAACCTCAAGGTGAGATGGGGCACACCTAAAGGATTCTGAATTACATAGGAATACTAGATTGGAAATGCCTTCCTGAGGCGGTAAAAATCATTGAAGAGGCTGAATCACATTAAGCTGATTCTCTTGGCCCCGGTGTTGCTAGAGTGGTGTCAGCAGATACCAGTGGGAAGGGCTTTCAGCACAGTTTCTCGAAAGATACAAAACGCAAATTTCTCCTCGGAGACTTGAATTAGCCACCAGAGGGACTCTACGATAAGAAGTTCATTTCGTAGGCAAACAGAAGCTATAGGATGGCGAACAACACAAAATTAGAGAAAGCAGATAAGCTTCTGGCAAACGAGGCCGTAGACTATAATTGTTGTAAATTATGGACCGGGTGGTCTTAGTGGGTGGAGCGTGGTTGACACCCTACTCAGAACCTACGTGGTATATCTCGATAGAAACCATATGTTACGGATTCTGTCTTAGTTGGATTCTTGAACTTGGCTTCAGCATAAGTAGACATGCTGTTGTTTACTCCTACATTTTAAATCGGACTCGTAATTCTTGGCTTCGGCGTACTAGATTGCCGTTGTTTACTAGGATTTTTATCTTGAATATTAGAATTCTCTTTAGTTTCAGTCTAATTAATGTAATGGTTTAATTTTTTAAAGATTGTTAAGTTTATTGTTGAAAGTTATTGTTACCAATAAATCCAAGAAAAGACAATTCTACGACTCCAGAATAATATTATTATTACTATTTGATAACACCACACACACGCAACCGGTATTCACCATAATAATGGCTGAGCACCTCAGAGGTTGGTCGCCCAAAGGTAACTATTGAGGTGAGCTCTCAACCAAGCCATGTTTGGGCGTCTAAACCAATAATTATGTGACAGCAGTTATTTCCGTAAGGCTACGTGGATCGAATGACACGTACGCCAATCAACAAGGAAAATAGGTTATTGTTGGAACAAGTGTTATATTAGACAAAGCACGTGTTTCCTCTGCGGTGCACTCTTCCCTGTGATTCCAGCATGATGGAGCCCCCACGCATTTAAACTTTTTTGTTAATAACCATTTGAAAGCGACATTTGGCCAATGATGGTTCGACCGTTGTGGTCTACTGCATTAGCTTACCCGATCACTAGACCCAACGTGAATGGATTACTTCTTCTAAGAACATATGAAATCCCTTGTCCATGAAACTCCCATTGACAACGCCGTGGACCTTATACTCGTAGCACGCCTCGTTGAAGCTGTATCATTTGAAGGGATCGTCAATTCGAACACCTTTGATAGGAATTGTACTTCAGTTTTACTTCTGTTCTTATGTTTAGGAGCAGCTAGTAATAAACACCTTTTTCCTTTTCCATATGTCCTTTCCTTGAATTGTATGTCTAAAAAAAGTACAAAATGAAGCTTCCAAAGCAAGCACGCATGAAACACCCCCGCCTATTCAATGACCTCTACCTCGTCAGGAAGGCCTTTCTGAAACCGGAGTGCTATTTGATTCCGAGTCTAGGGGTGTACCCTACCTCCCCTTGATATTAGTAGCATCTGACATCTGAGACACCCTGAAGAAGGATTTGTGACACCATCACACATTTACTGTGTATAGGTGGTGCTTCCATTTGTTTACCATACTGTAAATAGTTGTTATACTGTTTACCTGTTGTTATACTGTTAATAGTAAATACTGTTTACCATTTACTGCATATAGGTGGTGCTGCCATCTAGTATTCAATTTCTGGGTCATCACTTTGGTCACAAACTGTTGATGACGGAGGCGAGGTAGGGTACACCTAGACATGGTAACCTTGAGTGCTGCTTGGGAGCAGCATTATTTGAACTGACTATCTTCGGGCCTAAAGTACACTCCTTAGACGACTGAGACGAAAGGAATCCCTATTCGGCTCAGTTAAGGGCTTTCCTTCCTGTCCTTTGTTGTTTGCTACTTGCAGAAGGAAACGCCGCTGCATACCCCCTTCTTAGAGAAGAAAGTTGTTTTTTATGTTTGACTTTATGGATGATATTGAGATAAGGTTGTTTTTCCAGCCAATTACTGCAATTGTTATGCTTCTCCAGTAGGGTTGAGTGTCTTTTTTTAGTGTTGTAGTGAATGCTTCCATCTATCAATTTCTGTTAAACATAAAAGCCCACTAATAACAATCGATATATTTCGTAATTTTATTCATCAGAAAGATGATGAAATAGACTCCTGAGCTTGCAACTCACTATCCAAGTCATATCACTGTCAGAACTTTACACTGGAACAGAATTAAAACATGTATCAGCCATTTTGCATCATAGGTTTTAATAGAATCAGGACCAACATGTAGTTCGACTGAAACATCACCGGACCATGATCCTTCGGTGACTATGGTCTATGTATGTCTTATACAGGAATATATGTTTCCGGTCACATGACAAAATTCCTTATCAACTATGATTGACTTGTTGTTTTTATCTGTGGGATGGTCATATTTAAGGAAAATTTCTTACGTGTCTTTTAATTTAATTAAATCTTAAATGAAAGAAATTAAAGTTATATGAAATGACAAGAAGGACAGTTGAAGAAAGAAAAATCGCTGATACATTCCTGGAAATCGCTACCCGTTTTAGCAAATGAAAAATTCTATGAAAGAAAAATAAAATCATTCAAGGTCTTGTACTTCCCCCTAAAATCTCAAACTTTTATGAGAATTATTCGAAAATGCATCGTGTTTTCCGAGTCAAAACCAATGCATTTTCTTTGCACTGTCTTTATTCAACGAATGCATTTTTGGATCTGCTTGCTAAGAGAGAAAAACGGACACACGTTAAGTATCAGAGTCGGCGGCCACTTATAGGCCAGATGTTTTTCAAGTATGCTTCTTTTTGAAGAGGTATATTTGAAAGTTAAGCATGACATACGAGGTAATAAAAATTAATGGTCGGAGCGGAAAAGTTCTGTTTAGAGCCATGTGTTCTTCAAGAGGCAGAAATGAGTAATAAATTTAATTCTTGAAGATGTAACGGAATATAAAAGTGAAAAGTTGTGTAGGGATAAAATTTTAGATCTAATTTAATTATCCTTACATTTTCCCCCAATTTTAAAATTGGAGTAATGGTCCCTTTCTCTCTTGCAAACATAATAAATTTTCAATACATACAAAGCAGTACATAACATAATATAGAAACACATATTACACACAGTAAGTAGAATTAAGTAATACGAATAATAAAATCAAAATACAATAAAATAAACGAAAAATTATAACAATAAACAAAATAATAACACTTCTAAAATATTAATTGATAAAAATGAAATTCCTTACACTTTAAATGTACATTAGCGTTTTCAAATCTATATTTCATCCAGAAAAAGAGCTCACGTTTCCTTCGTCTTTCATATTGTTAGATTTGTGTTATTGTTAGCATGTAGTCTATCTATTTGTAGTATGTATATGTGTGGAGATTTATCATACTAAGCAATAACATAATTTAAAAAAATACATGATATACAAATACTAAGATAATAATTTTCTGTTAAAATCTACTCAGGCACCCTCATTAATTTTGTTACATAAAATTATACATAGCTGAAATACACTGTTAAAATATCAAAGCATAGACATGAATTAAATTATATGATTAATAACATGAGAACAGTTTATATAACACTTATACACCCCCTCCCCCATTTTAAGAGGGAGTCACTGGCATGGGTTTTCTCTACTAAAAACTTAAACAATTTTCGATGTGTACAAAACAATATATAACATAATATAGAAACATATTACACACACAGTAGGTAGATATAATAATAAAATCAAAATACAATGAAATAAACGAAATTATAACTAGAAACAAAATAATAATACTTCTAAAATATTAATTAATAAAAATTAAACTCCTTTTACAGAAATTATGCACAAGCGTTTTAAATCTAATGGACTAAATTCATGTGACGTAACGATCACGTGAGAACTGTGTCACGTGATTACGCTGCGGTTTGTGTTCTACTATCGCTAGGACTATTTTGCTATCGCTGTTTCACATTGAACTTTAAAAAATGTCTCATTTTGCTAAAATGGTTGCTCAATCAATAAATGAAAATATGATTGAGGGGAAAAATCACATTTTTTCATCAACCAATGTAAAATAATGAGATAAACAATAGCTTAAAGAAGTAAATTTTTAAAAAATTTTTTACAAGGTTATAACTTATATTTTGGAGCATCTACTGTTTATAGATAAATCATACTATTATTTTTTATAAATTATATGTAATTCAATAAGAAGAAAAATATATTTAAGACTAAAGATAATTAAATTGAATTTCTGATAATTATTGCATCTTTTATGATGAAACATTCCCTTAATATTGTATAATAATTTTTAAAAAGTAGATCAACATGTTAAAGGCACTTTATACGAAGACAATTAAAAAAAAGTATTCAATTTGTCATAAAAAAATTGTAATGCAAACTCTTTTAATATAGTTCATACTAGCATTAATAACATTAATTTGTGATCCAAGTGTCGCATACCCATGCATTATATTTAGTAACCCAGATATAAAAGTGCAATTTCCAATAGAAAACTATTCAGTTCTGCAAAACATTGTACTAATCAGAAAAATTACAAACACATGTTTATTTAGTGCATTTTTTTTCCAGGAAAGTTAAAATTTTTTGCAATTTCTTTTTCGATGCTTAATATAACAAGGGCATTTAAGCATTCTGTACATATGCATGACTGAAGGTAACTCTTTATTAATTTTAATGTGCTTAAAGAGCACTTACTATAGTGACTGCAACTTAGAGAAAAGTATTTATTAAAACAGTTAATACATGTAGAAATAACTCATTATAATCATTTAGTTAATTATTAGACCTGAATATGTACTTTACATGTAATTAAATAACTCATAATAATGGATAATCACATTTCAATGAATATATCCTGAAAATTATATATTAATATGAATCATTTCTTTAACTAAAAAATGAAATAGTATTTTCTTTTATTACTTTTAACAATCATTTCTAAAAAAAATTCCAAACATTTTTAAAGAAAAATAACGAAGTAAATCAGACAGTCAAAGATGGAGAATGTTATTTTATTAGAACCATTTCAAATATCTAAATGCTCCATAATACTGTAAAGCACATACATATATATATATAAAGTATTTATATGCAATACATTGTAAAAATAAAGTTCATTTTCATCCAGTAACTGTTCCACAGTAAAATAAAATATTCATTCGGATTTTAAGTGTAGGTAAGCAAACTTGATGTAAATGTAGTGTTAAAAAAATTCATTTTTATCACAGGATAAATACCATATCAACACTAATATTTTATGTACAAAATGGGAGGGGGGGGGCGATGGAAAAAAATACACTTTTACCAACAGATAATTATCTACATTTATTTAAAACTTTCATATTACCTAATATTCTATATACACAGGCATCAAGAAACAAACTTTTTTGCAAGTTTAACACATGTACTTCAAAAAAATAAGATAACAACAAATCATCAAATTAAATTTGATCATTTCTAAAAATTGTTGCCTTTTGCGATGGCATCATTTCCCTTAAGAATATTTTATTTTAATTTAAAGAAAGAAATGACAACAATTTTAACACTAAAGAATAATTATTAATAATTTAGAAATCAATAATTTGTAAAATGTAAAAATCAAAGAAAAATTCATTTAATTTTTGTAAACATTCCTTTCACAAATTATCATCAAATTGTTTTACTTCAGAATAAATATTTTCTCTTGACTTTGAATTATGAATTAAAATTATAAACAGACATTTTTTATATTATATACACTTAACTGACACTGTATTTGATATTAATAGTGAGTTCTTTTTAACACGCTTTTATAAGTTTCACTTGCATGTAACGGAATCTTAGAACTCGATTTTTACCCACTTAAAAAGTTCGGATTCATTCGAAATTTCGCACACTTGTCAAGGACCGATGAAAATACAATAATTTCATAATTTTGTTCCATTGTCCTTTTCAGGATCGTCAGGAATAAGGATAATCAGATTTGGTGACAATTCCATAAACCACTTCCAGATTTGGCGACTTATTGCATATATCCTTTTTAAATTTAGCTACTAGTTCCACATACCATTTTCAGATATGGCGACTAATTTCATACATCATTTCCAGATTTGGCGACTAATTTCAGATTTAGCCACTAAAAGAATAAGGTGTAACCCTGAAGCGAGTGTTTTGAATTTAAAGCTAATTATATGCAGCAATAAAAAAAAAACTTGCGGTTAATAGAAATAAAACAAACAAACAAAAAAGTGTTCTGTATCTGATAAAGTGAAAGGTGGGTGTGTGTTAGCAATTTTTTACCATAACATAAACATTTTTCTGAAAATGAAAATATAAAAAAGGCTCGTGCATGTGAAAAAAAAATAATTTTCGTCCTAATTGCTAAATATTTATTATTTTTATAAAGCAATACGTTTATAAGTGATTATACGAATTAACATGAAAGGAACACGTTTAAAAGGTGAAAAAATGATTGACACTTAATATTACCATGTTTTTATTAACTCGCTTTCTTTAATGTCTGTCCGGGTGGAATTTTGTAATTGATTTTAAACTGTGTGATTTTCCGAGGAGCTAGAGACTAGAAATTTGAACCATAGCTCAGAAGTGAATGTTAATGCGTAAAAATGGGAAAAAAGAAATTAAAAACGAAAAGGAGGAATTTTATAATTTTTAGTCAGTTATAAAAACATGGTACATTAAAATTTTCTTTAATTCGAATTTTTCCTTCTTAACACACTTTTATTTGTTTGACCTGTTCAAAAGAGACGGAATCTAATATAACGATACGGGACTCATCCGAGGCCTCGTAAACGGAGAAAATAAATACACTTCAGACCCGTTAATTAATATCCATTGAAGAGCAAGACTAATTCCAGCAGTCACGTAATTCTGGCTCCAAATATCAAACTCAAGGATAAATTCAACAATGAATAAACGATAGTTTAAAAACACGCTTTTATTGTAGTTCGAACTAAAAAATGAGAAATAAATTATAGTTAGCCTTGTTGACTTGCGTCCGTGTGCAATTCGGTTGTTTTTCCCTGCTGGAAAATACTTAATACAGGACTTTCAGTCAATAATTGCTTGAGCTTTTTCAAATGCTTTCTATTTGAGGTCGTTCAAAGACAAATCGATTGTCGTTTCTAATTAGATCACTCAAAGGTTTCGCTATTTTAGAGGTATGACGGAATAAATTTTTCGAAAATAGCCAGTGAGTCCTAAAAAGCTTTGGACTTGTTTTGGACAGTCGTTGGTACAGGAAACCTCTTGACAGATATCGTTTTTGCAACTGAAGGACGCACCGTTCCATTTTCGACAACGTGACCCAAAAATTCCACCTTTCGTTTTAAAAACTGACATTTTTCAAACTTGATCTCCAACCCATATCTGGATGCGACCTCAAACACCTTCTTTAGTTTTTCCAAACTTTCTTTCTCATCTTTAGCTGGAACGATCAAATCGTCCAAATAAATTATTATGATGCCTTTTCGCATGAGTTCCCTAAAAATGCTGTACACATATCTTTGGAATACGCTTGGGCTTGTACTGAGACCAAAATGTACCTTATTAAATTCGAACTGCCCGTCTGGTACAACAAAGGAGGTGAAATGCTTGCAATCCTCGTTTACGTCGACATGAAAAAACCCATTTTTCAAGTCTAACGTGGAATACACTTGGGCGTCTTGCAGCCTATCCAATACGTACTCTATCAGTGGCAAGGGGAAGGGATCCTTGACTAGTTTTCGGTTCAGTTTCCTATAGTCAATGCATAATCTGTCGGTACCGTCTTTCTTCTTGACTAACACGATTGGACTTGCATATTCAGAAGAGCTTGGTCTCACGATTCCCTTATCCAACCATTCGTCGATCTGCTTGTTGACGGTCTGATTCTCCAGAAATGACAAACGGCGTGCTGTTTGGTAAACTGGTATATCATCCTTCAGGATAATTCTCATGGATACATTTGTCGTTTCGGTCTTCTTAGGTGTATAGCTGTTGATTAGTTCAGAGAGTTCCTTTCTTATTCGAGGATTGATAACATGTTTAACTTCGATTTCGTCTTCAGTTCTTGCTTCATAAACCTGTGTATTCACAAACCACACCTTCTCTTCGTGTTTACGGAAATAAACACCTTTTTTATCAAAGCCAACAAAAGCTTGTTCCAAAATGTCCGATCATATCACTGCCTGGAACTCCAAATGCACCACAGGCAGAACATGCCATATTACGGAATATTTCTCTCCATCCAATTCGATTTCTCGTTGGAACGATCCTTTTGTTTTGACTTCGTACTTTCTCAATCCAGATAACACGACAATGTCCTTCGAGAGCTTCGATTGCTCGATGATTCCTTTGCTTACATCTTCACGAATGAGCGAAACTGAGCTTCCAGTGTCGATTAGAGCCTCAAAAGTCTTGTTTCCGATGGTTATTTTCCTGGTCTTAATTCTGTCTTGCTGAATTCGAGAACAGATCTGGACCGGAGAGCTTGAAGATTTATTGATTTTCGTACCCTTGTTGCGCTTTGTACAATCTACGGCATAGTGACCTGGTCCCCTGCAATAGCTACATGTTACCTGTTTAACTCTTTTATCGTAAGTTCTCATCGATTGAAAGCATTTTCTATCACTCCAATTATTTCCAAGGTGAAAACGTTCTTGCCTTTGAGAACAATTATCGTTATATATTGTTCGATCTCTTAGCAAATGAGTTTAACTGCTTTGGCCCTATAGTTCTTCGGACGTCCTCATAATCTTCAAATTTTTTCGCTAGCTCAATATATGAGTTAATAGTAGACCATTCGTCCAAAAAGTGTTCCTGAAATCATACGGCGCCCTCTTCTTCATTTGATCGGCTATGATTAATTCTCGTAATTGGGCGTAGGTGTTAACTTTTAAGCCCAAAGTCTATCCATCAAAATACGTCTGTAATTCGTGTTGAAAATCTTGCCATGTTCGTTCATCGGACTTTTGGTGAAACAAAAATAACTGACGAAATTTTTCCGGAGAGATAATTTAAATCTTTGTAAGAGTAAATCCTTTACATGATCGTAATCATTACACTTATCAGTTGGTTCTCTTGCGATCAGATGGGCAATTTCGACGGGTATTAAACCTATAAGTTTTTGAACCCAATCTTTTTTCGGTAAGAAAGTTAGTTCTGCATGACGCTCAAATAAGGTAAGATTCAAACCAATATCTTCCTTCATATTAAACTTATGAAAAGTTTCGTGAAACAGTTTATTCGATGCTTGAACGTTTTCGGTGTTATTCGGCATACCGGCAGTCTGTTGCGCTTGTATTCGCAACTTCTCTAATTCGTATTCTCGTCTTTCTCTCTCATCCTTTCGCATATAATCTCTCTCAGCCCTTTCTTTCTCTTCTCTTTCTGTACGTTCCTCCACTATGCTATCAAGCATCTTTTTAACATCGTCTTCAACGTAATCTGGGCTTTTTACGATCAGCTCCTTTAACTTCAATTTTGTGATACCTGCTTCGATAGTAAGATCCAAATCCTCGGCGAGTGACACCAAATCCTCTTTTCTTTTCGAGAGTAAGAATGCCATTTTTATACTCAGAATGGTGACCCAGAGAACAACTTAAATTTTTACCCAAGTTAAATGAGACAAAACCATTAAAATGACACGCAAAAAGTTTACTCACTTAAAAAGAAACAAAATATAATTTAAATAAGATGCAATTATCAATTATAAACAATTATAGACAAAAATTGACTTTTTAAAGAATTCCCGGAACTTAAATTATTTTACAAAACACAACAATATTACAGTTAATATCAATTTTATTTTTTATTAAAAAAAACAACGCGTTCCTCTCATTTATCAAAAATAGATTACTAAGAAAAAACACGGAAAGTACTCAGTTATTAATCCAAAACTAAAAGAACATCAAATATCTATGTCTGCAATTAAACCAATAATAGTACCTAGTACTTCAAAATTCAATTTCAGATTCACAGAACAGGAAATATACACACAAAATTATTCATTTATAAAATTTTCGCCTATTACCCACACAATACCAAAAAAAAAAAGGATACTAGCACAATTCAATGTAATTCTGAAGACACTTTACGTTGACCTCAATGACACAGGAAATCTTGTTTCGTGTTGATAACTCGCAATTCGATGCAGTTCCAAAGGTTCTCTCGTCAGTGTTGACATCAATGCTCAAGGTAATCCCGTTGAATTCTTTCAGTATCTCGTTGAGTCGCTGGGCTTCCAGTTTTGGTTGACTGTAGCTGACGTGGAAATTCGCCAAGATTCCGTATTTCTAACCAAGTCAATGGATCCCTTCCACCTGTAGACTGTTCTCGCTGAAGTATCTCCGCATCGCTCGCAAGACTTCCGTATCGCTCGTAAAATTTCTTATCCAGCTGAAGGCTTCGCCGGGTCTCTATTCGATGCAAGGCAAGGTCTATGTACCGCTCAGGAAATCAAAAATCGATGAGGAGGTAAAACTTTTAAAAAATGCTCTTAGATAAAACTTTGAATAGTTTAAAAATTCTCGGTTGAACCCCCAATTTGTGGGACGGCGTCTAGGGGAAGGTTCGATTTTAATGTTAAAATAAGCACGCAGAGTTAAAATAACCTAATTTATTAATAACACAACTAAAACATTTACTATTTACAAGGGGTTTTAAATATTCGAGATAGCACCATACTAATTCCGAAAACACGTACTCTTTCTCAAAACAACGGAGAGAGCGATTTCCTCTGACCTGCCTTCGTTCAAGCTTTGGTGCAACTCTCAGTTTTTCTTTTCTGCCCCCTTTATAAATACATGACCTCATCGTATCGCGCAGCTAAAACTCACGTGGTTTCTATTAGTGGTGCCATCTCTTACAATAAAAATCAAAAGAAGTAAAAGAAAACTTGCACTCCTTTCCTACATAAATATACCAGCTAACACTATTTGAAGCAGACGAATACCTAATTAGATAAATAAATTAGAATAAAACAAAAATTATATCAAAGAGTTGTTGAGAGTTTTTCCTTACAAATATATACACTAGAATAATGCATAAAATACAATGATATTATATATTTTAATTAGATAAAATTAGCTCACACGAATGTCAGCAAATTAGTGTATAGGTTTAACACGGGAATAAAAAACACTTTCAAATGTTGTCACATGATTCCCCGCTTGGCGTCTGTCTGACGTGAATTTCCTCTATTGGATTCCAGGGCAGGAGCTGCATGTTTCCTAGTACACTTTCATAATATTCGATTTGTATAATTGCTAGCATATAGTTGATCCATTTTTTGTATAGATTGGAAAATATTATCATATCAAACAATAACATAATTGAGATAAAAAATACATGGTATCATACAAATACTAAGATAATAAGTGTGTATTAAAATCCACTCTGGCGCCATCGTAGTAAAATCTAATATTCTTTCATAAAATTTTGTATTAATGAAATATGCTATGAAAAATATCAAAATATAGACTCCAATAAAACGAAATGTTTAATAATATTAAAACGATTTATAACAACGTATACACTATTCAACAGACCAAACGATATTCTATTTTATACGCGTGATCAGAAATCTTATATTACATTTAACTCGGAAAAAAGGAGACTCACTTCTAGAAAGAAGTCTATCATCATTTGTAGTATTTACTTTTCAACGACCCCCTGCTGGTATCTCCACCTTGTCGTGGTGGGTGGGCTTGTGTGCTCCAGCAACCCAGAGAGCTATGTCGGCGGTAGCTTTGCTACTGGTAGGGTCTCCCAAGCCGAACAGGTCTTCGTTGGGTAGGAGCCAGACTAAGAGAGATACCTAGGAGAAGGAAAACTCTGATTCCAAACCTGCGCCATGGTCTGTTATCCATGGCTTGGGTGTCTGTCGAGCCAAGACAGACTTCTACCTACAAGGAGCTCCATATCAATAGAAGCTGCATATTACCTCTTCATGACCCCACTGACCCAGAATCTTGATGCTGCATTGCCCGTCGCGCAGAATAATCAGAAGCGCGCATGTGGTTTAGGCATAGGGCCGCAAGTGATTAAGTACTTTACGGTCTCCACACTCTTTAAAAACTTTAAAAATTCTTCAACGGCCTAACTACATTAGCCCCCAGTATCAAACTTGACCAACTGCTTGAGATTGCTCTGAAAGAAGACGTACAAGTTATTGCAATACAGAAGACCAAGTTAAAGAAGTGTACTGCACTAAAAATAAACGGATTTAACATTTATAAAATCGACCGTGCCTCCAAAGGAGGAGGATGTTTGGCCTTTTTGATTAGAAACCTCAATTATCAAAGCATTGCCTTTCCAACAGATAAGAACTCTGACCTGGAAATTATTGGTATTAAAATACAATGGAGAGGTAAATCGCTAAACATCATTGACGTTTATCATCCTCCTAACCATAAGCAACTTCCTGCAGGTATTTCTGGTTTCCTGGACAAAGATATCATCATCTTGGGGGATCTAAACGCCGAACATCCCACTTGGAGCTGTTCGTGCATTAATGCTAGAGGAGAAGAATTACTTCAGATGATGGATGATACAGAATCCATGCTACTACATGATGGCACTCATTCACCTCCTATAGCTATAATGCCTCTGAGGCCTCGGATATAGCTATCACTAGCTCAGAAATATTTTCCTAATGCTCCTGGAGAGTTATGGACACAATTGGAAGTGATCATTTCCCAATTCTTATTGAATTTAAGAAAAGGCAGAAAATGCATGAGACACAAGAAATGTTTTGGAATTTTAAAAAGGCTAAGTGGGACTCTTATAGAGATTCCGTGGATCATAAGTTGAGCTTGACACCTTTTACAAATGATCTAGAGGAAAATTGGAAGAATTTCAGGACCATTATTTTGGACAATGCAAGGGCTTTCATTCCTAGAGGAAACATTAGACGCCATATACCATTCTTCACTCATTATGCTTCAAGCTTAAAACCACTTCTTGATAAAAGGGATGAACTGCACAAATCCATGGGAGATGGCAGTCTCAACCTTAGAACAGAAATCAATATAATAAATGCAGAGATAAAGTTGATTTATACACAGTTGAAGAGATCTAGATGGAAAGAAATGTGTGAGAGTCTGGACTGCAGGACAGCCAACTCAAAATTATGGCGAATTGTCAAGAACATAAACAAAGAGCAAGAGCAGAATGATTAGAGGAACTCCGTAATGGATAATAACGGCCAGGTTTTTCCTGAAGATAAAGCAGTAGCAAATGGACTTGCAGTCTACTACCAAGAATCAAGCAAGTTGAATTTCACAAGAGACAACATACCTATATTGAGGAAAGCTAAAAACATCATTCACGGCTGCCGAAGCACTGATGTAGGTGACCTGGAACTGTCCAGGGCTTTTACATCGACGGAACTTCTACTTGCAATGGCAATATTAGACCTGACTAAATCTCCAGGACCAGATGGCATTTTCGGCTAAATGTTTGAAAACCTTGCCCTACTAGGTAAATAGCGCCTTGTTGATTTGGTCAATCTGTCTTAGAAGACAGGGCGTCTCCCAGCTGACTGGGAAAGAGCAACTATAATTCTTATCAAGAAAGCAGGGAAAAAGACCTGGGCACCTAAGGCTTTCAGACCTATTGCGTTGATTAGTACTGCTTGCAAAATCATAGAAAAAATTATTCTGATTATAATTCAGTTTTTTTTGGATAGTAAGAACTTATTTCCATGTGAACAGTTCGACTACAGAACTAGTACTATTGACCAAATTCTATTTTTATGCGAGAGCGTCAGAGATTCACAAAATCTTAAGCCTACTCACGACACAACTGCTGCTCTCTTAGATCTCATAAGAGCATTCGATAGAGTTTGGAAGCATAAATTGTTGATTAAACTCCATGACGTTTTCAACATTCGTGGCAACACCTTGATGTGGATTTAGGACTTTCTCTATCGTAGATCTATAAGAGTGAAACTTAACAAGACATTTTCGGATCCAGTTGTTCTAGGACAGGGCGTTCCACAGGGTTCTGTCCTTAGTCCTACACTTTTCTCGCTATTTTTAGCAGGCTTAGAGAAAACGTCTCCCCCTGGAGTGAAATTTGGCATGTTTGCAGACGACATCATTGTCTGGTACTCTGGTAGTGACTTGACTGAGATGGAGACAACTCTTAATAGTGCACTGTCAACATTATCAGCCTTTGCTTCAGAGACTAAGCTCTGTTTCAATCCTTCCAAATCCACTGTGACGTTTTTTACCACCAACAAAAGGCTATACAATCATCAGCCCAAATTAAAGATGGATAATCAAGACCTTGTGTACGAGAAGAATCCTAAATATTTAGGATACATCTTGGATCCTGAATGGACTAGTAACAAACATATTGATAATATTGTCTCAAAAAGTAGACAACGATTAAAAATTCTCAAATACATAGTAGGCAAAGACTGGGGATCTGATGCAGTCGCTTTAAGGAATGCATATATGGCACTCATAAGGCCAATCCTGGAGTATGGTTTTCCGGTTTTTAGCTGTGCATCAGATACTAATTTGGACAAACTAGAAACAATCCAACTCAGCGCTGCTAGAATTTTCACAGGTTTGGGGCGATTCTGCCCTAGAGAAATTGTACTCTTCGAGGCTGATTTGCAACCTCTCAAAACTAGAAGAAGGGCAAACCTCACCAAATACTTCAATAAACTCTCTAGCTATGGCCAACATAATAAAACTTCACTATATCTTAACAACTGGTGCAATAATCAGAGACTAAAGAAAAATAGCTCTTTCAGTCAAGCAGAACTTCTACAATTGCCTTTTAGTGATGTTGAGCCTCACTCTCTAAAGTCTTGTCTCAGCCCGGCGAAAGGAATTTCAATGTGCATTTCCACTTTGACCTTTCTACTCCTGTCGTTAAGGGGGATTTCATTCCAGATCATCGGCTGTTAGCATTGGAGATTATTGATGGAATCCCTAGTGACGCCATTAAGATCTATACAGACGGCAGAAGACTGAGTGTTCGAGCAGGTAGTGGCATTTACATTGAGAGAAACGTGGAGAGAGGTCTTCTTTTTGCCACCGCAACCCCGATTTTTCCTCCGTCTTTAAAAGTGAACTTATTGCAATAGAGCACGGCCTTGTGTGAGGCAGTTCTTAATGAACAAGACTTCGGAGACCTTTGGATCCTCTCTGATAGTCGCAGTTCTCTCCAACATCTTTATAACTGGATTACAGACAGAGGCAGGGCTGGCGTCTCCATACTTCAAAAACTTACACAAATATCAGAGTCCCATGATGTTCATTTCCAGTGGATTTCATCCAATGTTAACATCTTTGGAAACGAACAAGCGGATCTCCTGGCTAAAGAGGGTTATAATGCTTCTCCACCTATCTCTTAAACCCTCACCTACTCTGAACATCAATCTAGGGTTAAATCTGAAATTTTAAAGGAGTGGAAGACCCCGCCCAACCATCACTGGTATGAAAGCAAACATCCAGGATCCTCATTCCTACTTAAATGTGGCCGAGGCTCTCAGACTGCAATTTCTAGATTGAAAAGTGGCCACATAAAGAGTCTTTCCTTTTGTGGAAGCAGGAAGACTTTTGATCTTTGCACCAAGTGCAAGACTCAGCAAGCCTCTCCAGATCACATCTTGGACTGCTTGGGACTTTCGAGGGAGGACCTTTTTTCCTCTCCCCTTCTGGTATTGGACTTCTTAAGGGCCAATGGTCTTTTTTTGGGTCTTGTCTGACTCCGTCAGACAGACTGAGGGTTAGCCACAACAACAACAACTTTTCAACGACAAATAAAACTGGTGGAATAAAATTTTCACGATATTCACCTTTACTTAAATGTATCACATAAAATATTTTGAATCTCTCCGTAACTTTTTAAGTTTATAGACAAATTCTTCTGTTTCTCTTACATCTCACATTCACAAACATAAATTGCACCATACTGTTTCTTTCCAAACCCATCCTCTCTGAGAAATCTGCGTGATCAAATCACAGATATTCAGGGATGCTAACATGAAAACAATAAGAGATGTACAAAACAAACTAAACAAGTTTGTCATCTTAATGCTTCAAGATATATAAAATCATAAGGATTGGATTCTATTCTATTCACTGTATTTCCAAAAAAAGACTTCAAGGTGTTAAATTAATTTAAATTTAGGCAAGGAAAATTTCGAGAAAAAGTTATTCCTGATACGTAGTCATATCAAAACACACAATTTCAAAATGAAGAAGATTAAATTAAATACAATAAAGTTATTGATGTATAAAACAATTACCAAAATAATAAAATTCAGGGGAGAAATAAAGAATGCAATGTGACTTTCTTTTTGTTTTTCATCAAAATCAATATCATTAGTATAGGTACATTATAATCATTTCTCTAATAATAAATGTATATCTTTCAGCCTTAAAACACCAATAACTATCAGAAATGCAAACTCGTTTAACATTTGAAAATAAAATAATGAAGTATATTAAAATTTCTCAAAAATTATAATAACTCTACTTTTTCTTTCAGAACGTAAACAATATTTAACAGAAAATATACTACAAAATTTATTATCATATTACATTACTCTTCTCCGAAATGTCTTTGGTTCAAAATTACGAGGTCCGTCGCCAAAAGCCCTCGTGTAACTAAACAGTGCGACGTTAATATTCAATCAGTCAATCCGAAATGTCGTGTTGAAGCAAAACTCATTCACTTCTATGTTATGTAATAGATTTATTTTCTTTATAGTTTCTTTCTTTCTTTATTGTGGGTATTTTGTTGAATATAATTCAATTGAAAATTTTCAGATGGATGAAAATGCCCTAAGCGGACTGAATGAACCAGTTTTATCTCAGTTTTATATAGGGCATAGGGTCTATCTATTTTAAACAATACATCTGAATATTTACTTAAAACTGTACAAGGGCTTGAATAAGAGGGACTTTTTATTTCTTTGTATTGGGGTATTGAAATTCCTCATACATTACTAAGTCACAAACCTTGAAATCAACTTCCTGAAAATTTGTGTCTAATTTTACTTATTTTATAATATTGTTCGGTTCTTTCTTTAGCTAATTTTCTTGCTTCTTTTCTATGAAAGGATATATTTCATTATCACTTAGTGAGATTTTAAAAGGTAAATTACTATACATTAAATAGGTTGGAGAAAAGCCTGTTACTGTATGTGGAGTTTTTAATTGTATCGATTGGTTACTTTTTCCAAAATTTTTGTCCATGGGACTTTACTTGAGTTGTTACTAATTTCACACTTTTAGTGGGTAAAGATGGTTTAATTTATACGTTAAACCTTCAATTGATTTGCGGTCAGTGAGAAGTAGTTAATAATTTAGTGGCATTGTTATGTATTAAGAAATGTTTAAAATTTGAAAAGGTGAACGCAGTATTTCTATCACTTAAATTTTTTTCAGGTATATGATTTTGAAAAATTTGTTTTAAACAATTAATATAAATGTCTGTTGTTGCATTTTTTGATGGGAAAGTCCAAATATACCTGGTGGTCTGATCAATAATGTGCAGATATTTTTTAACAGAATTGTAATAATTTATACCACCTACACTATCTATATAGTGACAGAAGTTCAAATGGTTTTTCACATAGGGGAAGTGATTGCATCAGTCGTATTTTTTCTGATGTTACTTCTAATTTATTTGACAAGTTTCACATAATTTCTTATATCAGTAAGAATTTTTATCCAGTAATATTGTGGTGATATTATTTTTAACATGGTAGTGATACCAGGATGACCAAATTTTTCATACGCTGTTTCCATTAATTTCCCTCGTAGAGATTTGGGTACAATTACTGTATATATAGCTAAACCTTGTTTTTTTAAAAACAAAAACACCTTCTCTCTTAAAACATTTAGAAGCTGATATATTTTTTAAAAAGTTATAATGAAAGTTAAGTGGAAAATAGGGGATTTTATTTTAGACTTAATCAAATACTATCAGTATAAAAAAACAAATATCATCGATTTAGATAAGTGTTTTCAAAAAACGTGTATTAAAATAAACACAACAGAATCAAAATACAACAGAATTAATGTGTTGAGTTGCAAGCTTTCTTCTGATGCAGTCAAGTGTTTAAAATATTTCATGAGGCTTATTAAAAACAGAAAAATTAAACGTATACAGAATTAAAAAATAAGTGGGCGTGGCATGTGTCCATTTAAAAGCTGATATGACTAAATTGCTGTTTTGAATTTTTTGAATAACTTTCGAAGTTTTTGGAGTATTGTCACGTGGTTGGTATCAAAATGTTCAGAAGAAAACGAAGAACAACATATATTTTTTTCGAAAATTCGAAAAATCAAAAGTTTAACACCCCTGAGACCTCTTAATTTAATTATCTGTATCATAATTTAACTATCTATATATATTTATATATAAAATCATATTTGTACTCACATGGGTGAATTTAAAAAAGTTTTACAAGATAGAAGGATAAAAAATAATCTTGAGATCAAATTCTTTGAAAACTATGTTACGTAAATTGCAAAATTATTAGGCGGAAAATTCCGCAGGTTACCGATATAAAATAATGTACCATGAAAAATGTATGTTAAACTAAATTAATTAACTTAGAATTTTTTTCAAATTTTAAAAGTTTTAAATAAAAAAGCAGTCACAGATCTCTTAATAAAAGAATATTACGGTATTTGAAGAGAAAAGTAATTGCTGTAAAGTACACTGCTGGTCACTGTAAATGCAACACCAAGAAAGACAAGAGATAGCACAACAAAATTTATTTTGTAGATAACATGTTGACCAAATATCAAAAGTATAAATTTATAGACTTCTGTGAAGTGTGGTTCCTGACAGAATCAGTACCTAGAGTAGCCGCCATTTTTTGGAGATCACCGCTGTCACACGTCTCGGCATTGATTCAAAGAGACTTTGGATGTGTTCTTGGGGTACAGCAGACTAAGCAGCTTCCACACGTTGCCAAAGTTGATCTGGTGTGGCAGCTGGGAGTGTAATCTGGGTCAATCGTTGAGCAACCATGGACCACATGTTTTCTATCGGTGAAAGATCCGGAGAGCGAGCCAGCCAGGGAAGCAATACAATCTGGTGATTGACGAAGAACCTTTGGGCAATGCGTGCCACGTGTGGTCGCGCATTATCCTGTTGAAATATGGCTGTGGCCAAGCCCTGAAGGTAAGGAAGGACAACTGGCTCCAACACCTCGAAGTTGTAGCGCTGGCTGTTTAAAGTACCGGCAATGCGTACTAGAGGAGTGCGAGAATGATATCCAATACTGCCCCATACCATAATACCCGGTGCAGGACCAGTGCGGCGGTGCATAACGCAGCTGTTCAGCATCCTCTCTCCACTGTGTCTCCAGACTTGAATCCGACCATCGTGGTGTTGCAGACAGATGCGTGACTCGTCACTAAAGACAACCTCATTCCATTCTGCTGCCGACATCCTTCTTTCATCGCACCATTGGTGGCGGATACGTCTGTGGTTCTGCGTCAAGGGTAGACCAAGCAATGGATGTCTTGCGGACAGACCACTCTGTTGTAAACGGCGTCGAATGGTAAGCGCAGACACTGAATGATGCGTTACAGACTCAATGTGCTGTGCTATGGTTCGTGATGTGACTGAGTGATCCGTCACTGCCATGCGCACAATTTGCCTGTCCTCACGTGAAGTGGTGCACTGAGGTGGAGGCAATCGACCACGTCGGTCCGTCGTACCCTCCTGCATCCAACGGTCCCATCTCCGCATTACAGTTGTTTGGTTTCGTCCAACACGCGACTACCGATTTTCCTGAAAGATAATCCACAATCTCGGTAGACCCCTATCCTTCCTCTGTCGAACTCGGATACTTGATCAAAAGTTGATTGCTGTTTTCTACGAGACATAACTGATCGTTTTTTGAAAAATCCACAAGAAAAACACAATTGCCGAACTTGAAATCGTTGAAATCTCCAAGCCTTAAATAGGTCTTTGAGGTGGTGCCACAGGCGTGCGTGATGTGTGTCTGCGCTGAAATTCTAATCATTTGCATATATCACCTCCGCTAATGCATGTTATAAATTTCATGTTATTTGCGTGCTTCCTTCAAGGTGTTGCATTTACGGTGACCAGCAGTGTATTTGACAATGCCAAATCAAAAAGATGGCTCTAAATGCAATGATCGTTTTTGAGTAGGAGCGTGTAAATGGTTTTCACGATTGGCTACATATTGCAACATTTGGCAACCTCACATGTACACATACCAAGTTTTCTAAGCAAGACGATGCTGCTGCCATCTATCGACGGGGAAATTGTGGGCCTCAGAAAAAAATCCATCAAAAAGAAATAAGAAAGAAAAAAAAAATTTCGAAGAAAATATGCTTACGGCTTACTAAAAACATTAGTGAAGCTTCCTGCAAATTTTTGGAATGATTCGATAAAGAGTATGGATTTGTGTATAAATGCCAAACAAATTTACAAATATTAATAATTCTCAAACTTCCATAACTCGCAAAAAATGGTCTTTTCAGAATTCAAACGCTTTTCAAATAGTATTATCTCGTATTCCTTAGGAATGCAATTCTGAAAAAGAAATCAAAATGAATGCATTTTAAATCACAGGGGGAGAAAAACAACCAAATACTCAAAAGAGTTAAAATGATAAAAAGATAAATTTTTAAATACCATGACACAAAGACAAGCTAGCTAGTTTAGCAAACAATAGCATTTGTATATTATTCCATAGCTACGTCATATATTAATAAAACAAATCACATAATCAAATTTTTGGAAAGTTATGCCAAAGCGTATCGTACAGCAACATACTTGTAACAAAATTCTTGTCATGCTTGATAGTAAGAAATTCGATCAAGAAAGATTAGAGTTTAAATTCTTTTTCAAATATGAAATCCTAGGATTATTTTTTCCTTTATATGTAAACACTTTAGGTCAGATCTATATTAAGATAATGGAAAAATAAAAATATTTTGTTGCATCTGTAGCAAAAGTATCAAATACAGTAGGAACGTGTTATCTCAAATGTTAATTTCCGCTTTCAACGCACTTCGGATCAATGTACCACTATATATAAGTTCAGCTTTCAGAAAAAACACGTACCGAACAGAATTATTCAAAGCATATATTTACAGAAATCGCTGACAATAATTTAAGAAATTATTTCATTGCAACACAGTAGTTGTACGTAAAAACCCAAATTCCAAGCGCATTGCAGTATTTTATCGTCATTAAATTTCCATCGCCTACAGCAGGGGTAGCGAACCTTTATGGATTAACGTGCCATTTTTTTTTCTAAAAGAGTGTTTAGTGAGTTATAAACGCGTGCCGTCAAATAATTTGGACTTGCGATTATTGGAAAATAAGAAAACTATACTAAGGACACAAAACTTCATTTATTACGAAAATATACCTTTTGCACTGCATAGTTGTAAATGTTTAAGTTATATGTATAATTCAAATTAAAGTAACATTAGTGTGACTTCTGTTGTTGCAGATTGGATGGTTACTTTTTGTAGAATACATGCTGAATTCCAGTCATCGGCCAAACGGTTTCAAAGCGATTAATTATTTTTGCTTTGGCTCATTTTTTTTTATAAGAGGGTTTATAATTTGTTTCAAAATACCGTTTTACAGACGATGTTCTGCATATCACTATTCCAGAACATAAAACTCACGCCGCTTTGCCGCCTTTACTAATAATGCCATGTTTTTCAGTTCACCAAATTTGAAATTTTCTGTTACACTTAATATCGTGCACTTTTTGTTCTTTTGCTGAACTAGCCATGTTAATTAACACTTCTAAATTATAAATGTAGCGATTCCATCTATATAAGCCAGTAACAACCTCCGCATCATGTTGATCATTTTGGTGTAGTGGTTAAGTAACTCGGCTTCAGATCCGAAAATCGCGGGTTCTGTCCCGCCGGATAAGCGCGTCACTTCATTGGTGATCCTGGCTGAAACTCAGAAAAAGGAAACCTTCTGAACTGTCGTGGCGCCATCTATCCATCGCAAATGAAGCCGTCTCACAGTGACGCAATCTTCAAGCCGTCACGCACGAATGACACAACCAGCAAAATCCGTCACAACTAGTGACGCAGAAGCTAATACGCTCGATATAACAGCTACAGCGTTTGTTCACCTATCCACCAACTCACTAGTAGGAGAGTGTGTAGCGATTCAATCTGTATAAGCCATTTACAACCTCCGCACCATGGTGATCATTTTGGTGCAGTGGTTAAGTTACTTGGCTTCGGATCCGAAGATCGCGGGTTCTGTCCCACCGGATAAGCTCGCCTCTTCGTATATATAACACAGACAAACTTTAAAATACAATTGCGTCAATGAAATTGACTATGCTATGCGTAGACAAACTGTACATCATAAGAAAAGCTACGACATAACTAAGGTAAGACAATAACAAATGAGTGTGCTCCTCGCCGCTTCGCGACCGATCACTCGCGTTTGTTTGTAATACTTCATAGTGAACTTTGAAATTTTGAAGTAAAATGCAAACCATTTTGATCACTGCCATGCCAAAAATATTGTGCCGCTTGCCATCAATGGCACGCGTGCCTCTTGTTCGCCATCCATGGCCTATAGAATAATTCAATTTTTACTTAGTCATTTGTTATATAAATGTGTGTGTATGTGTGCATACAGGGTGCTTAAGAAAGTCTTTTTAACCTGAAGATACTTGCGAATGAAAAGAACTATAATTATGCAAAGGAGGTCACGATATAGTAAAGACCACGATATAGTAGAGTATTAGGCTCGACCTACCAGCAGCGCCTCTACTGGAGAAATTTCGAAGACAAGCATTACAAATCGAAAACGAAAAGAGATTGCAAAATTTCCAATTAAAAGGTTTTGGAGTATCAATTAATTAGACCGAAATGACATTTGGTTCGCACGTAAAAGGTCAATTGTCGCCTGGCCTACAAAAAAATGATGAGATTTTTACCCGACTAAAAGTTCAGCATTCTTTGGTTGGACAAGGTACTGTTTGAACGCACTAAATTACCAAACCGACACAATGCCCACTACTGGGTGATAGAAAATCTCGTGGGTGGCTATTCACCAGACGTTAAGTGTGCTGATCCATTAACGTGAGGTTCAATACCTGAAAGGATCGTTTACTGGGACCTGTATTCTACAAAGGTACATTAAACGGACAGAGGGAATTTGTAACTATATAAGATGGTATCATAGATGACTTTTTGTGGATGATATTCCCCTTTTCACATCACGGTCCTTGTGGTTCCAACTTGTACGCTGTGCCCCTCCACTTGAGACAGCTGGAGTGAAAAACTTTATCCAAGATTGTTTTGTACAGTAAATTATAAGGTATGGTAATAGTATTGAATGACCTCCATGATTGCTGAAATTCATTACGTTGAATTTCCTTTTATTGGGTTATGTAAAAGATCAAGTTTTTGCAACTTCTCATACGTCTGCTGGATCTACATTAGGGGGGGGGGTCTTCAAACTTTAACGCTCGAGGGTCATATCAATACATTTACAATGATTCGCTGTCAAAAAAATAACTTAGTCAGGAAATTTAAATTTGAAGGGTAGGTATGTTTCACAAGACTACACAACTGATTCTAACATTAGAGATGGTGTTACAGATTTGTATATATTAGAGTTTCTCAAACTGTAAGGCGCGCCCCCTAAGGGGGCGTGATAACCCTACAAGAGGGGCGCAAGTATATCGAAAAATCAAAAACTAAAGGTTATTTTTTTTAAATTATCAATTTACTGAAATGAAGCAAAACAAAATACATTCTGACATAATAAGAAATAAAATACACGTTTATACTGATATAATACACTTATAAATGTATCAGTACCGCACAATATGCGTTCCATAATTTATTTATCAATACCAAGTAAAGAACAAGTTTAATAATTACCAGTGACTCTATGGGCATGTCATACAGTTGTATACAAAATTTAATACTGATCCTACTAATTTGTGTGGTTTATAATTAAAGTCGTATTGTAACTTTACGTCAAAGTACATTATTATTGAACTGAATACATAGCTATTGTATGGAGGAGAGGAGTGATGAAAATTGGGTCACAAGTATAGAAAGTTTAACGATTTAAAATACGTTGCGTGTTAAACATAAAAGTCTACCTTTTCTTCTGAAAACTTCTAAGATTTTATTATTAGACAAATTTTTTATATTTAACATTATTTAAAATACAATGAAATTTTTGAAAAATTCATCATTTTAAGAAAATTTTATCTTAAATGGATATCAAGCATATCAATAAAATGCTTTAAAAAACAAGAATAACTGAAAAAAAAGACGTTTTTTACGACAAAAAGCAGACACAGCAATTTTTCCTGAAATTGTCACAGATGCAAATGAAGGGCCACTAAAATGCCTGCAGCGGGCCATTCGTCGCCCGTGGGCCACGGATTGAAGACACCCTGATGTACATCATCGCAAAACAGACACTTGAAGTAATGCGACACCTTAAATGCTGAGAAATATGCATATAGAATTACTCTCACGAATGCATGTGTATCGTGAGCAATGGCGAAATCTTCGAACATACTCGACATTAAATTTATCTCTTTATGACCGAATGCCATTACATGAGTGTGTGCGTGCGTGTGTGTGTGTCGTCATGAATCTGTATGGACGTAAGTATGCATTTTGTGCAATATATTGTGTGTATTTCTTCACACCTATGGCTATTCCTTTAAAATTTTCTCATAAAATGGAATGTATTGATTTCGAACGTTTTTGGGCATACAAGTGACAATTTATCTTCTTCGTGGGAACAAGATGTTGTTTCGTACTAATTAAATGATGCTCTAATGCTTTTATTTCAAAATTTTGCTCTTTCTCTTTTCGTTTTGATTTGCAATACCTTTCTAAATTTCACCGCTAGGGACGCACACTTTACAGATTATCAAAACAGATAATAATAATATAAATAATAGAATATTATAAAGATAAGTACAGAAATTTAAATTCACAATAATGAGCTGTCAAAGATAAATACAACTTTTCATCTCATAAAAATGAGGGACAAATGTAAAAGCACAGGGATTAAAATAAAGTAAAATTTAGTCCATACTTTGTGGCAAGTACTCTGATTTTGATAACAGCTGTCAACTTTGGCATTGTATTCACCAATTTTAAGCTCTTTTAAAAGAAGTTTTGACCCATTGTCTTAGAAGAAACTATCAAATGGTTCACGTTTAGTGTATTGTGTTTCTTTACTCGTCAAGTTTTTTCCCTAAATGTTCGATAGGACTTAAGTCAGGAGACTGAGATAGATGATTGAGACCGTGTGGCGTATGCTACTACAACCACAGATAGACGAAGAGAGCCTTATGTTTCGGATCATTGCCCAGTTGGATGAAGAAGTTGCATATAAGCTTGAGGGCACGTAGTTGAGGATTAAGTCCGATTTCACTCGAGGCAATTTTGTGCCAGTCAACGAATTTCCTCTCACCACACCTCTAGTGTGGAGAAAATTCCTTTCAGACGCGGACACAAAGTTGACTGAAAAGGGAATGACGTAAGATAAAATGGGATTGTCGGACTCATCGGCACAATAATTGAATTCAAAGAAGCAATAATATCTTTCTCTATTTTCAATACTTGAGTAATCGCATGTAAAGAGCGTAACTTTAACACTATCTTTTAAGTTGAGTCGTGGGGAATAGAACGTGGTTTCACGAAAGACTGAGGGATTGGCATAGTACCGAATATCATTGGACCACGTGGGGCCCAGGTGATTTCCATTCAATTGTGGCTCCTGATTGTCTGTTCCTTCTGTTAGGGGCGACACAGTATTGATTGAAGCTCATTTCGGGCCCTGGGCACAGAAGATATACAGGTCCCCTTGGCACTGAGGATCGAAATTTATAACCAGAAAATCTGGTTAAGTGCTGCTTATCCGAGCCTCTGCGCCCACCCCAAGCGCCCAATGGATAGACAGGTGTTGGTGGGACACAATGACTCGTATGAAAGGGCACTATATTTAAAGACATTCAAGTAAATATGCTGGCCCATTTTTCATCAATGAACTCAAGTTTTCCGACATATGCATCTGTCATGAAGCCTCTCATGAAATCAATCCCCCCCCCTTTTTTTAAACTTTATCTTGAACATTCTTTTCTCGTAGCTCAGTTTTCGGTTGTTTCCAAATTAAAATCCTCCCTTTTTTTTTGCGACAAATTAAGGTGGTTTAATTTTCATGTCGGGAAAGAATTCGACCAAAACTCATTGCCTTTATTCAAATGTTCCCTAGCAAAATCAAGCGTTTTTGATTAATTTACTGATATATGGTTCCCTTTTGGCCACTCTAAATTTGCAACAAGCCCGAGATTGTTTTTGGAGACTCACTTTGTTGAAGTCCTCCTTGAGTGATATAGCGATAGTACTTGAAGAATTTTTTTTAAAATTTATATATATACATATATTTTAACAATATTAACCATTTTTTTCTACGAGTCAATATTTTTGGACAGCCACATCATGGTACACTTATCACCTTCCAGATGATTGGGAAAAAAAATTATCACCATTCTTACTGTATGTCAACTTAAATTCTCTTTTTCATCGATTTATTTTAGTTATATAAACAACTGATCATTTTTAACACGCTTTTATAAGTTTCACTTGCATGTAACGGAATCTTAGAACTCGATTTTTACCCACTTAAAAAGATCGGATTCTTTCGAAATTTCGCACACTTGTCAAGGACCGATGACAATACAATAATTTCATAATTTTATTCCATTGTCCTTTTCAGGATCGTCAGGAATAAGGATAATCATATTTGGCGACAAATCCATATATCACGTCCAGATTTGGCGACTTATTGCATATATCATTTTTAAATTTAGCTACTAGTTCCATATACCATTTTCAGATATGGCGAAGAATTTCATACATCATTTCCAGATTTGGCGACTAATTTCAGATTTAGCCACTAAAAGAATAAGGTGTAACTCTGAAGCGAGCGTTTTGAATTTAAAGCTAATTATATGCAAGAATAAAAAAAACACTTGCGGTTAATAGAAATAAAACAAACAAACAAAAAAGTGTTCTGTATCTGATAAAGTGAAAGGTGGGTGTGTGTTAGCAATTTTTTACCATAACATAAACATTTTTCTGAAAATGAAAATATAAAAAAGGCTCGTGCATGTGAAAAAAAAAATAATCTGCTAAATATTTTTTATTTTTATAAAGCAATACGTTTAGAAGTGATGATACGAATTAACATTATAGCAATACTTTTTTAAAAGGTGAAAAAACGGTTGACACTTAATATTATCAGGTTTTTACTAACTCGCTTTCTTTAATGTCTGTCCGGGTGGAATTTTGTAATTGATTTTAAACTGTGTGACTTTCTGATGAGCTAGAGACTTGAAATTTGGACCATAGCTCAGAAGTGGATGACAATGCATGAAAATGTGAAAAGTGAATAAAAAACCGAAAAGGAGGATTTTTTTTTATTTGATTGACCTGTTCTGTAGAGAGAAGGAATCTAATATAACGATACGAGACTCATCCGAAGCCCCGTATATGGAGAGAGAGTAAATACACTTCAAAAACTCGTTAATTAATATCGATTAAAGAGCAAGACTTATTCCAGATTCAAATATCAAACTCAAGGATAAATTCAACAATGAATAAATGAACAGTTTAAAAAACTAAAAAACACGCTTTTATTGTAGATCGAACTAAAAAAATTAAAATTAAATTATAGTTGAAAAAAACTAAAAAACACGCTTTTATACTGAATCGAACTAAAAAGTAAAAAAATAATTCTCAATATGAGAATAAAATGATTAAGAGAAAATGAATGTCATTGTGGTAAAAGCGTGGGGTGTTTTGTACTACATTTTTACGCTAACTCAGCTTTTCGGAATAGAAGTTACGGCCGCGGTGGCCGAGTGGTTTGGGCATCGGATCATGGCTAGCGTGTCATGAGTTCGATCCTAGTACCACTAAAGATCCGTCGTGTAGTGGAGCGATGCACGTTAAATCTGTCGAGAGCTCAAACGTCCTCCCGTTGGTGTGGTGTGGTAGTTAGGAGAGGGGGGTGCCAGCTCAGGTGTCATCCGCGTCACTTGACCATGGTTCAAAATTACGCGGACCGTCGCCAAAAGCCCTCGTGTTGCTAATTAGTGTGACGTTAATATTCACTCACTCGGAATAGAAGTTAGAAATTATAACAATTGATACATTTGTAGAACACCCCATGCTTTTACCCCAATGACATTCATTTTCTTGTTAATCATTTTATTCTTTATTAAGAATTATTTTTTTACTTTTTAGTTCGATTCAGTATAAAAGCGTGTTTTTTTTTTTAACTATAATTCTTTCTTCAATCGCAGTCTCCACACGCTTACTAGCAATTTCAAAATTTAGATGAACGAAGCAAAAATAGTCAAGCTCTTTCAGAAGTACTTCAGATAAATCAAACTATTATATTACCTGTCTTTGATCAGTCTGATCGATACGTATAAAAAATACAAAAAACCATTTTAACACCGCGCTTTCAATTTGTCTTTCATTGTGAGGAGTTTAAAAGCTCTATTTATGTACCTTTGCCAGTTTATTAGTTTGAATTTAAAAGTATTTTTCGTCTATTTTATATAATATAAACCAGTGGTCTTCAAACTTTTTCAATTCACGAAACCCCTAGAACTTGAAGGTATTTTCGTGGAACCCATAGAACTAGAAAGTGTTTTCGTAGGACCCCATTCCATACACATACTTCGAAGAATATATCTCAAAATAATATTTAAAGTAGATCAACATGTTATAGGTGATTTATGTAAAGGCAATTATAAAAAGTATTACATTTATTATTAAAAAATTCTAATCTAATTTTTGTAATATAATTTACTTATTAATAATATTAACTTGTGATCCAAGTGTCACCTATCCATGCATTATATTTAATAACTGGGTTACGTGCTTGCCTTTTTTAACACAAAATGTCGAAGTCTAGGTCAATTGAGATTAAATGCAATCGCATGACGTATTCTGAGTTTAATTTGTTTTTATACATTGTCTTTGTAGCCACTTAAGTTGAGAAATATATTTCACTTAAACACAATGTTCTTAATGGCATTGAAATATTTATCACTGTGTGAGAAATCACGTGTATTTTGAATGAATTTGCAACCTAAAATTTAGAAGCTGTTTTTGCTTAAATTTAGATTTTAACATCTAATCTGTTGATATGTTGTTTCCTTTCCTTCGTTATAGGTGGCTTTTCCCCAAATGCAAAAGGGTACGTTTCCATAAGAAAACCATTTAGTTTAGCAAGACATTGTGCTAACTAACGAGTATAAAATTTCCTCGTGAAACACCAGATAGTAAACAATAGAATATTCATAATCTCTAGTAGGAAGTATATATAATGATAAAATATTTTAATATTCTTTTATTTTATTATAATAAAAGTTTGAAAAGTGTGGCAAAATAAAGTTATATATAAATAAATTTTTCAGTTTTAATGAATAGGGGGAGATTTAGATACTTGTAACTATACAAACTTCACAGAGAACATTAATCCATTTTTCATACACATTTATTTCTTCTCGGTTTTTTTTATTGTGATTCGTGGAACCCCAGAGTTCCGTTGAACACAGTTTGAAGACCACTGATATAAACTTAAAGTAAAACAATTAAAGAGTTAGGATTAAAATTGATTGTGGGTTTCGGAGTATAGCCATTTCACCCACGTCTGTTATTGTTGATAGTTATTCAACTTCTGCCGAATGTTACATATGACCGATAGGGGACGCTCGCAGACTTAACAAATTATATAATAATCTTTTTAATATTTTAGGAATTATATAAATATATATGCGAGGGTTGGAACAAAACTCATGGCAACTTTTTTTTTTTGAAGATACCAGTCCGGTTGGAAAATGTGACATATACAGACGAAAGGACAAGGTGTTAACTACATGTGTGGATAATGAATAGCACTGAAATATCGTAACACACTAATTTTTTACGGTAGTATACAGGGCAATATGGCCTTTATGGTGCAATAGAATGACAACACAGTACACATAAAGTTGACATGACAAACCTGGGCCTAAAGACCCTCAATGTAGTCCCCTGCTACTGTCACCACACGGTGTCAACGATGTGGGAGGCGCTGAATACTATCAGCTTCAGCATTTGTCGCACCATGTATGATTCGGGTCACCTGTTTGCACACAACTTTAGCAATGTTCTCTCGTGTTGCAAACCGCCTACCACGTATTTGTTCCTTAATCTTGGGAATGAGATCAAAGTCACAGGGCGAAATGTTGGGAGAGTATGGTGGGTGCTCCAATTCTTCCCATCCCCAACGTTGGAGTAGCTGCCGTACACACTCTGCTTTATGTGGTCTTGCATTGTCGTGCAGCATTATTGCACTGTCCATAAGATCCGGGTGCCTTTCCCGAACACCACATCGCACAGTGGTCAGTTTTCCCGATCTGGCGCACGGAAATTATTTTATAGCTTTAAAGTCTTCATAATTATATCTAATGGTCAGAAATTGTTGTAAATAACTCGGGAGTAGGCGCGCATTCGATATTAACGTTAATGGTCACTCGGGTGACTGAGTCACACACACACACACCCCAATCCCTTTTTTATAATTATTTTTACTGTACGCGATAAAAATCGTGAATAACTTGATTAAGAGAAAGTATACTTTCCTACTTTGAAGGACTTTTAAATTTTTATTTGAAAATTTGAGAAAAAATATCTACTAAACAGAAACAAGAAATTTCAAAAAAATGTGCGTAACTTTAATAAAGGACACAAATCACAGACACTTTTCGATAACATTATAGGAATGTTATTGATTGGCAAAACTGTCCTATGCTGTTCAAGTTATTGCAGTTTTATCGTCCTTTGATGGTCAATAAACAGTATGTTGAACTTTTTCTTGCTTATGTCTTTTTAACAGAACGAAGAGTTTCTTGTGGTACTGTGACGTCGTGGAACTCAGTTGCAGGTGGACGCCAAGCTAATTATTAAAGAATACTTTTCACGGTGATCTAATCAACTGTTTATTTGAGGTACAACATTCAGAAGATCACTGGAAAGAGAAAAAGAAATCAGTCACATAGGTGTTAAATCTATTTAGCCAGTTCTATTTAGTTGCATGGGTGTCCACTCGCTGCGTCTTCTTTATTCTTCCGTCGGATACTGCCTCAGGAGTCCTTCACGCTAGTCCATCGGGTTCTATCGTCGGAGTCGATCGGGAGCCATCGCACTTCTTCCTTCGTCCGCAGGATACTGTTTCGGGAATCTCTCGTGGGAGTCTAACCGGAGCTTTTTTCTCTTTTCCTTGAGTCCACTCTTTTAAACTCTAGGGGCGGGTCCACTCCACGCCCCTCATCAACCCCCATTGGCCGGCATCAAGGTTTTCCACCCGGCACCTCGATCCTGCAAGCTCTCCATTCGTGCAGAGATAACAAAAGTTCCGGTCCCTCTCAAAGGTCCCCGGCGACAAGGGCTTGGCTGACATCTGGCACTTGAAACATCTCGCCGCCTTCTGTGGAGGCGCCAGCCTTTCAAGACGGACAATCACTGCCTATAAATGGAAAATAATGCAGTGATGCCCACCCCATAGTGTTTGCCAGTCACACCGTCGCCGACAGTCCAGCTCTCCGACACAGCACAATGCCACCAAAGCCATGTGTTCCCCAGCTGTGGAGCATATAATGAATAGGGGCGATTTCTCTCTTGTGACTACGTCACAGTACACTTATGGCTTCATATTTTTTCCTGGTTTTTTTTTTTTTTTTTTTGTAGAATTTGAAATTTTTTCTTTTAACTCAAATGTTTCCTGTTCATCGATTTTCTTATATTTACTTTTGCTCTGATGATTAAAATGCTTTATTTCAGCAGGTCATACCCTTATACCCTTGCTTGATCATTTTCAACTTCCGTCAATGCCATTTTTTTTCCTTTTATTTTGCTCATCTACATTTATAAACCATAATAAGTCGTACAACACAGCAATCAAAACTGCTAAGTTGTTCACAGGGGGGAAATGTCTAGCATGTTCATAGAAAATATCTTGGAACTAAAGTGGTCACGCGGAGAACTCAGTCAAAAGAAGTACCTTAAAACTGTACAAAAAAAAACCATATGTCACGCCCAAAAAAGAAGGAAACATGTTACAAATACATTTTAGTTCCCATGAAGACTGTCATATAGGAGGATACTGTTAAAGTCATTGGCAATAAACAAACAGTTTTCCCAGAATTAACGACTTCGTATGCCTGAGGTGACTCTGTACCCCACACTCTTGCTCTTGTGTTAAAGTAAATTGAGCACTATTTCTAATTTCTAACAAGAAATAAGGCTCTTAGAGGCTCAATAACTTTATGTCAGGCGTGAAATTGATCAAGAATAAATGACCGCTAAGTGGACCTAGTTTTTGAACAAGGGTCTAAGGATATTAGCAGCAATAGTAATGTGACACATGGGGGAGAATATTTACAAAAAAATAGGGTGGCAAGTTAAAGATTAAATTTTAACAGATTAAACAAATACAGTCAAACAAAAGTACGCATCTACAAGCACTAACATTATACATATGTAATAAAGGATAATATATATATAGGTATGATGGGGGAGGGATATACGAAAGAAGTGAAGGGGGGTCACATGTAGTGTGCGTGATTGTGTGGGTAGGGAGGGTTTGGTAGTATTTCAGCAGTAGAACTATTTATTCCATGATTCCGAGTCACTAGCATAATTTTCGCAGGACTCGTATTGACGCGCCCTCTTACGAAGAGAAATAAGAAGGCGAAACAAGCGTTGCAAAAATACCAACGGCTAACACTGAAAAAAATCATAACTTTGGGAGTAGCAGGAAGTAGCACCTAAATTTGATATTAAATTAAAGGGGTCCCTATCTACTCTATGTGGCTTAAGTGTTATATTGATCAATCCGTGTCAATCCCAAAAGTTCTAGGCCATTAAACACAAAAAAAAAAAAACGACATGCGTTTGTGAGAATTACGTATTGTGCTAAATGTTACGTTTTTACAATTTTGAATCAACTTTGAACCTAATTTGAGAGTCAAATAAAGAAATTATTTACCCATAACGTGTATTTTCAAAGAAAAATGCCAAAAGCTACAAAATCTTGTTCAGACGAAACGATAGTACTCCCGACTGGAAAATGTGGCTCACAGGTGTTCCTCGTAGCTTCAACAAACCCGATCTAAACCGTCGACTGTTGGAGATTTCCAATTGCGTACTAAAGAAAACTGATTACAACACGGTTAGGGGTCCTATGAGGACCATAAATTGTGGGTTATTGTTAATTTTCGCACAAGTTCATTTTTGGGGTTTCCGTGCGCCAGATCGGGAAAACTGACCACTGTGCGTCGTACCTGTTCCTATAGTACTGTGCAGTCACTGTTCTGCCATGAGGAACAAAGTGAAAAATGACACATCTGACGTCATACACGACAGTTACCGGGGAACGTTTCTGACGGACCTTCTGCCTCCTTGGACATCCAGCATGTTACCACTCCACGGAGTGACGTTTCAGTTTTGATTCTTATGCCCTGGTCCAAAATTCATCGATGACGATTATTGGTGACAAGAATTGATTGGCGTTTAGTTGCCAGCGTGCAAAGTGGTAGGAGCATATTGCATAGCGTAACCACCTTTAAAATTCTCTCAGTGCATGTGGTATCTACAGTGATGCGATTTTGAGTAGGTGTAGCTTATTACACAATATCCTGTGGACGGTACGTTTCTTGATACCACTTGCCCTCTCTAACTCCAGTAGCCTCCATCGTCTGTCTTCAACCATGAGCTGTTCGATGACGGCACGTGCCACGACGGTCCACACACTGGCCGGTCGTCTCGAACCTTGCAAATCACTCGTTGACACACGTCCTTGCTGAAACTTTCCTACCCACCGTGCTACTACTGTACGGTATGGTAGGGCATCATTCCCAAGGGCTTTCACTAATTCACTGTGACATTCCATCGCATTTCTCCTTCGGAGAATGGCTATTTTGATGTAAGCGCGCTACTCAACACGGGTTACTTCCATGTCACATGACACTCGCCAACTGACTGATTTCACAGCCTTCGCTGCGCTACTACCAGCTATCTCAGAGACATCTGTTGTTCTGCATACATCCGTTACATATCTAAAGGGGGAAACAATAGTTGCCATGACTTATGCTCAACCCTCGTATATATATTATCTGTTTTGATAAAAATAACTAATTGTTACCCCCACCTCCCATTTTTTAAGAAAATGCAAAGTGTTATGTTCAGCACTGCACTTGTATAAGAACAGGTCTGGGTATAAGATTAATAAATACTATAAAAATAAGTAGCAAAATGTTTCATAAAAACTAACATTTTTATTAATTCTTTATGATACTATTGTCTCACGCCATTAAGCACGAAACATTTACTCACTGCGATCAAAAAATGATAACAGAATTGGCTCTACCTCAGTAAAAACTTTTATTTGCATAAAAAATTGGGAAATTTAAAACGGATGAAAAATTTTATATTATATCCGTAACATAATTCTCGTAAAATAAATTTTTAAAATTTTCTCAGCTTATTTGGTAGGTTATAGATTTTATATATTGGTTTTATTTCAAATTTCTGCTAAACGTTCCTTTAGAAGTAAATTTCAAATTTAATATTTTTATCAGTGGCAGCTTAATTTCTATAGAATGAGAAGTTGATTTTAACTCAAGAAAATGTATAGTAGTTCTTGAAAAAAAAAAATGCTAGATCTTATAAAAACAAGCAATTGCTTAGAGCAACCCATTCCGTGAGACCCGTCGCTTCGAGAAAAACATGCAGTTTTTTTGTTGTTGTTTCTTATACCACCTGATGGACAGTAACATCAGATTAAGGTCCACGAAACTCATCGTGGCTAAGGGCTATAATTTTAAGCCTGTCGTTAGTCTAAGCTTTGAGCCCCATTAAGGTGACAGCATGATTTTGCTCGGTACAACACGATAGATGGCGACACCATTAGGACCCACTGATTTAATAAACACGTTCTCCGTGTGTACTCGGAGGATATTTGGTGGCATCGGGCATCGAACCCAGGCCTTCCGGTCTGGAGACCGATGCTCTAACCACTAAGCTACCCACGGCCCCGCAGTTTTTTTTAAATGTATCGATTGATTGCTTGGTAACGTCACACATTGCAGCAACACAGAGTCTATTGGCAACGGATTTTGTAATTTTGAACCGCGGTGTAATGAATTAGCTCCTCAATAATCTAAATCAGCGGACGCCAATCGGTGGTCCGTGAGAAAATTTTGGCGGGTTTGGGACATTATTTATATTTTTATGAAGATTTAGTTTCAATAATGACGAGTAACCAAACGTATCATGGAATATAGAAAATAGTTCTTAAAATTTTTAGCTAATTTCCTTCTGAGTTCGGGGATTTTTCATCTACTTTTGCAGGTGTATCTAGCTACATTTGAAAGTGAAAGTTGGCAATAAAAATAGGTGGCATAACACTTCAGTTTGTGGATATTGCTTTGTGTTGTCAGTTCTTGTTTTTCATGAGGTTGGATGGAAATGTAAATAGAGAGGGAAATAAGGGATGATCTAGTTATAATAATCCGTCATATAGTGGTCAATCATATTAGGTATCTTCCATATAGTGATCAATCGTTTTAGTGGAACATCAAACATAAAATTGTACATTTAGTGGTCCTCGGAGTTCTAAGGGTTGGCGACCGTTGTTTTAAATTCCCCGCCAACGTGGATTTTGAGCCCCAATACATTTAAAGCGCATCATCCTCTCTACTCGAAGGGACTTCAATACACGGAAAATTAAAATTAACATAGATAAAACTGTAGCGGTACTCTTCACCAGGAGAAGAACACCACCCACACCACCAAAATTTTACTCCACACAGCTACAATGGTCTCAGAGTACTAAATACCTAGGACTCATATTTGATAGCAAGCTCACATGGAAACAGCACATCGCGTTATACGACGAATATACCTAAAAATTGAAAAATGAAGTCTGAAAGTATAGGTGAGCGCTATACGCCGGATTTTATGGTATATATTGTGCTAAGAAATTTACAAGTAAAAGATATTAAATATTCATTTGTGTAAAGTATGATTTAAGGAAACCTAAGCAATCTATGCTTTTATCACTTAGCTTAACTCTGTTATGAACAACTCGATAGTAGAAAATGCTTTCTCAGATTCAGATGTGGTTGGAGGAATTTTTTTCAAATCATCAGATTTACGATATTTAGGGGTTGATTTTCTGCTGAGTCAAATAACTACATTTCTTGTTTCACTATCTTGTCAAAGCTAAGACTCTTTCTAATTGAAAAAAAATATATATAGAGCTTTGTCTTTGATTAGATCATTTTTTTCCAATTTTTTGTCCAACTTTAAAGATTTCTTTTCCAAAATTTCCATGCTCTGTTCTGAGGGGTTAAGTTTTAGAGAATGGTGAAAAAGGTCTTGTCATTATTATTTTAGCTTGTCTAATCAAACAGTTTTCATTTGGTAAATGTTAACAGTAATTGTAGTCAGTGACGTCTTAATGCATGGACCAACTGGGCCCAGGCCCAAGGTCTAGGCCACAATGGGGGCCTCACCTCATTCTCGACTCAACCTTAATGAGATCATGATTCGAATAATTTCAACGGTGAAATGTTTTTTCCGGTTGTATTCTCCAAAAAACAGGAAACTTCGGACGATATGTTCGGGATTATCATTGTCCATGTATAAGCCATGTATAAGCCCCATGCACCATGATAACTCATTCAATCAAAAGGCGGTAGTCGGTCGAGCCGGTTTGTGCGATTGTAAGCCATTCACATTTATTTGTTTTGGGTTATTGTTTGTACAAGTATTTGACAACGTACGCTATGTACTATCTACTTTTAAGGAACATAGGTGGGGTCTACATTTGTATAGTGACCCCAGTGCTGGTTTATCCATTGGGCACTAGGGTCAGGCACCCGGGACCCAGATAAGGTCGACTTAACCAGATTTTCTGGTTATAAATTTCGATCCTCCAGTGTCAAGGGGACCTGAATACCCCAGAACCTACTTTCGCGTAGGGGCTTAGGGCCTCAAGAAGTCTTAAGACGTCCCTGATTGCAATAGCTTCATACTTTCTCCCAAAATTTAGATATTGCATTAATCCAACTAACTGTGTCTCATTAATTTTTAAGCCTGAGAACATTTCGTATTCGTAGAAAATTCTGAGAGGGTTTGGCTCATTCAATTCTCCAAAAGTATGAGTATCCGCGGCAGCCAAGTGGTCAAGGTAATGGACTCGTGGCTGGCGGATCATGACTTCGAGCTTAGTACCGCTGAAGAATCACCGTATAAAGCCCAGAGGTTCCCAAACTTTTTTTGTCTCATAGACCCCTTGCTATGTTTTTCAGTTTGGAGTAGATCCCTGCTTACATAATATTGAATTTGTGCAAATGTATCAGCTTAAATGTGTTTATGACAGCTAGTACAGAGGTTATTATTTTAAAAGATTTAAATTTATAGATGAAGGTAAGTATAGAGTTTAAAATTTAAGAAACACACATTAAAATTTAAATGATTCATAAGTTAACTGATAAACAAACTAATGTTTTTTCGTCAGGGATGAATCTGGTGTTTCAATAACAAATTTTAAACGTTGGTTATCAATCTTATCAGGTTTAACCCTAAATTTCCTTGGTTAGTCGTGTCCAGTCAACAACCGTTACTGAAATTCCTTCACATGGGGAAAGCACACAATTAAAAAATTCCTCACAATATTCCAGAATTCGAGATAAATAACGGGTATGTCTTTTTAAAGCCAAAATTGCTGCCATCCGTTTCTAAACTTTAATGTCTCCGTTACTGCCTATTCCAAACAGCTCCTGCTGTAATGACATTTTTTTTCCAGTATGACTATATGAATTCAATGCCTTCTGTGGTAATTACCATATATATAGTCAAAGCATTCTTAAACCTAGTTTCAAAATCCGAATAAAGGGAATTTAAATGTTGAACATAGATTAAAACGCTATTTTCCTGGCAGATTATCGGTAGCCAATTTAGAAACTGGGAAAATTTGCGACGTCCAATATTATACTCTTTTTGCGAGGGCCGTGGATAGTCTAGTGGTTAGAGCATCGGTCTCCAGACCGGAAGGCCTGGGTTGGATGCCTGATGCCACCAAATATCCTCTGAGTACACACGGAGTACGTGCTCGTTAAATCAGTGGGTCCGAATGGTGTCGTCATCTGTCGTGTTGTTCCGAGCAAAATCGAGCTGTCACCTTCATCGGGCCCAAAGCTTAGGCTAATGACAAGCCCATAGCCGCGATGAATTTCGTGGACCTTCATCTGATGTTATTGTCGATCAGGTGGCATAAGCAACCACGACAACACTCTTTTAGCTTAATTCTAGCGAGAAACGCTAAAATGATGGTCCCTGCTTTAATAAAATTTATGCTAAAACCTTATAACTGCAAATTAACCTTATTAAATTTAGTAAATAAATCTGTTAAATGTGTAAAATCTGGTTTTCATTTGATTAAATTTTCCTTTAAAATTAAAGTAACGATCTGGTTTAATGAGAACCACAATCGTAGACCCCCAAATTATCTTTTTGCTGTCGTAGACCCCTTGCAGGTTTCCATAGACCACTTTGGGAATCACTGGTATAGAGCGTAAAGGTTGGACGTTTCTCAGTCGAGAATTAAACGTCCTCCCGTTGGTGGGGATTCCAGCTCAGGTGTCGTCCTCGTCACTTGATCATGGCTCAGAATTACGAAGTCTGTTGCCAATAGCCCTCATGCAGCTTTATAGTACGACGTAAATATAAAATTCTCTCACTCCAAAAATATGAAAGTAAATACTTCTTCGGCAGTTACGAAAGTCGCATTTCGACTGCTTAGTTCTAGACCAATTTTTACTCGCAGCAAGCCTGTTGCATTTGTAATCAGAGTTTAAAATTCTACATTAGCCGTACTTTGTTTTTTAATATCGATTGGTGCTTTCGAAATTTCTGATTTTATCTCTGAAAATCTTTCAAGCATTGATTATTTCATCGACGTGTCGTTCCCAGGAACCAAGTATAATTCATGGGAACACAAAAAGTATGAAAATCTTACGATTTCATACTTCTCAATAAAGCTTACAATACTTTTCGATATCGCTACACTGGTTTTACTGGATCTCTACTCAAAGATACATCACCACCAAGTTTTAAGTACGTTGGGGTCAAAAAAGGAATTTTATCTATAACGACATCTTAATTCATGGCAACCCCTCCTCTGGGGTCAATTTTCTCAAAACTCTTATTAGATATTTACTCAACGAAAAAAAAGCATCAAATTTCGAGTTTGAAAGTCTAATATTTTAAAAACGGGGAATTTTTATCCATAACGCCCTCTTAACCCCTCACAATCTTCCTTAGGAATGGATTTCTTAAAACCCGTTCTTAGAGGATCTCCGCTCAACAAAAGAAACATTCTTACCAAACTTCAAGTCAGTAGGTCTAGCAGTTTTAAAGATCGTGACGATTGAGTCACATTTTTCCTTTATATATAGATTTGTTATAAAATATTTAAAACGAATTATACTGCATTTTCAACTTATTTCAATAAAATTATTGACATTTTCAGTACATCATACATTTAAATGAATGCTCTTTCTTATTTGTTTATTTTGAACGACAAAATACTTGTGAAATAAATTCCAATTCCAAATTATGCAATTCAGATATCTTTAATATCTTAGTTCCCTCTAAAAGTACCTGAAATATATTTTTAATTACATTTATTTTGTTACAAATGACACACACACACATTTGTTCAATATATTCATTTAGTTCTATCAAAATTTGTTGCCGATGTTTCTAAAAAAATGTGACGTGTATATTTTATGTTTACTGAATATAATTATTTATTAAATTAATTTTATTTTATAAAGTTAGTTAGTTATTTTTATTAAATTATTTATATTTTCTTTTCTTCCTGGAGTATTCCGTTTTATCTCTTATACAATGACTTGCAGTTATCATTTTGCGAACTTAATAAAAAGTTATACATAATACTCTGCTACATCAGAATTTGAATGAAACTATAAGCACATATAGTGATTTGGGGGGGGGGGGGGTAAGGGAACTTTAAGGGGCGATGCTCAAATTTTATTACATCAAAATTGCAGTGAAAAAAATTACAATATGAAGTTTATGCATTAAAATATTTTATAAAAAGAATAGAGCAAAAAAATTCTCTCTACTTTAATTTATATATAATTTATAAAATATTAAAGGCCGAATCTAACTTTGCAAGGGGGTGAGCTAACATTCTCCGCTACGCCACTGTATATTTTTCAAGTACCTTGAAAATACTTCATCCCCCCCCCCCCTTTGATCTATAAAAAAATAAAATCCAGTTTCAAAATAATGAAAATTGTTTTAAGGCTTTGTTAAAATTGAAAAACTAGCAAGAGGATTTCACTTCAAAGAAAAAGGAAGACGGTTCATAAACACTTTTAAAAAAAAACACAATTTCTATAAAATTTTTTTTTTCTTTCTCGACTGTAGACACATTATAAAATGCGCTGAAATGTTATTGTAGAGTTAACGCCAATTCACCGATTTCATAACATCTCAGAAATGGCAACCTTCCTTGATCGCGCCTTAGGTTATGTTTTGATTGTCAAACTACTGTAACCCCGCGACAGCTCTTTAAAAGTTTTCGCTCGCGGTAGATGGAATGTTTGAAGTTTGGACGCGAGATGCTTTGTGCTGGACGATGTGGTCATGATACCTTCGTGGGACGATAATGAGGTGTTATGCCCGAAATTTCTTCAGATGGATCGTCGCAGCAGTTTTAATACTTTGTTACACCTTATTGATACTTCTGTGGCAGGTCGACGTGCCAAGAAATCAGGTGTCTCAGTGGTCTCAGAGCAAAGATGGCGTTGCCAGTGTTGTTAATGCCAAAACACGTGAAATTTTTCAAGAAAGATCACCGCGCTCATTACAAAATTTGGAAAACGAAAATCAAAATTTCATTCTGAGAATTCCCGCACAAGTTACCACTGCCAAAGACAATTTAAACAATACTTTAAGCACAAATCTGAACGATCTTTTTATAAGTGTTAAAACGACGAAAAACTTTCATCAGAGTAGATTGAATGTCATTCTGCAAACTTGGTTTGTTTTGGCAAGAGAACAGGTAAGTTATTTAAGAACAATTTCTAATTTTATATGTAGAATGCATCAAATCAAATATTAAACTGAAACAGAACGGATGATCGTGTACAAAAGATGAGTAAAAAAACTGTTTGACTTAATTTTGAAAAGAAATATAAGTTTAATATTTTTGACCTTATAATTTCAGAGCGAATTTTGTCTTAAAATGTTCCTTAAATTTTAAGTTATTTATTTATTTTTGCTTGGTAAATGAATAATAAAATTATCCCGAGTAAACCTTGGATTTTTTTAAAGCACTGCATAACATTTTACTTAAATTTTAAAAAATATTTAATCATGAAATGTGTTTGAAAGTTACTTTTCTTATAATTTCGATAATACAATACTTATTCTATATTGGGATTAATAAGTATAGAAATAAACATAACTTGAGAAATTGCAAATTTAGCACATTTAAAGTGAAGAAAGAGATGTATTGTTTTTATATAAACATGTGATATAACTAATTAATAACTTTTCAAATGATTTAAAAAAAAATTCATCTGCATTTTTTAAAGTTTTTGTGAATTATATTACTTAAGGTTCTTTTTAAAACAAAAAACTTTATGAATTTGAAACTTTTAGTATTTTACCTAAATGAAAATAAAGATATAATTGTAAATTAAAAAAAAATATTATTTTTGTAATTTTGAAATCATTTTCTTTGAGAAAGAATTGAAAAATTGCTTAAATTTTACTGTATGAAAAGCTATAATTTTGTTGAATTGAAAAATTGAAATTGAAGTCCATGTAAATGAGGCGAGGAATAAACATTCTTGCAACTTGAAGAAAGCAGGTTTACTATCTTTGCAAGTCTTATCAAATATGAGCTGTGTTAATAAATACGTTCATTTCTGTGAAAAAAGCATTGCAGTAAAAAAAAAAAAATCTTATTGATTGTTGAACTAAAAATAATTCTGATGTAATATATAGTAGCACCTTGTTTCAACTAGCCTTGTTTTGTTTGCTATGAAGACTACTGATAAATCATAACATACGAATTTTTTTTACCATTGAAATTGGAATTTTTTTTACTACATCCTTGTATTTTAATAATGTAATGATTGCATAAATGTACTTAATAAGCAAAATAATGGTATTGGGAAAAAATTTCTATTAGGGTTATTTTTTGAAACTTTTCAAAGCACAAATATTGAAATTCATAAATCCTTGTCTCTGTCACACGTAGGAATCAATTTTGAACTGGTTTTTATGTTGGAAACATGTACATCCTTCAAATTTTTAAGTTATGTACAGGTATTGACTTATTGAGGCCTTGGGCCTTTATACAAATGTAGGCCCCACTTATGATCTTTAAAAGTAGATGGTATATAACATACATTGTCAAATACTCATACAAACAATACTTATCAAATATTGTTTGTATGAGTACAATATGATTGTGTCATGTACAATACTTTCGGGCATACAAACAATGCCCGAAACAAATGTACATGACACAATCGCACAAACCAGCTCGACCAACTGCCGCTTCTTGACTGAATGAGTAATGATGGTGTATGGTGGTAGGCCAAAGCCTATACTTGGGCAATGCTCATCACATGTAGCCAGTTGGCATATTGTCCAATATTCCCAGTTTTTTTGAGAATGTACAACCAAAAAAAAAAAAAGCATTTGACCGTTGAAATTATTCAAATCTTAATTTTACTAAGACCTAGTTGAAAACGAGACGAGGCCCAGTTGGCCCATGCCTTAAGACATCCCTAGTTGTGTGTATATGTATATATACTTCTGGATATTTTTTTAGAAATAAATATCAGTTTGTTATAATATATGAGATAAAATATGAAATACACACACACATTTTGAATCTGAAAAAAAAAGTTGATTAATTTTAATTGAAAGCATTAGTTTGCATATTGGCTTTTTTTTGTAGTATTTTGATAGAATCTCTATATAAAAACTTTAATTTATAAAACATAAAATAAACTTACCCTACTTTCTTAATACATAATTTTTGGAAAGAGAAACTTGCAGGCATCATACCAATCCTTCTGGGAGGAATATTTTAAAGTGTATTAATTTTCATTTGATTAGCATTTTCACTGTGGTATGTTCTATTGGTAAACCACTTAAGTATAATTAAGGATCGAACATTTCAATAAATGATTATATTTCTCAAATATGTATGACACATTTTTAGTTTCTTGCGGAATTGTATAAAATGTCTTCCTTTCTGTAAATATCTTAAAGTTCCAATCTTCAGAATTAAAGTTAAGGTCCTTGAAATAGTTGCATTAATATTGACTGTCTTGTATTGTAAAAGTTTGATAAATGTTTTTAATATATAGCCAGAAAAATCTTCAAATTTTTAAATTAAATTCCATCTTTAGAGAAGCTTTCTCTGTGAAAAAAAATATTTATCTGCAAATGCAAGTCACAAATTTATTAGGGATCATATAGAAATAATAATTCTGAATAATTGGAAATCATTCCAATTTATGATATATATATATATTTTTTTTTTGGAAATTGAACGTTATGTTTTATATCTTGAATTTTTTTGTGAAAAATTGTGATTATTAGTGGGAATACTCAATTATTTTAGAATCAAAATCTTATTGATGTAATGTAACAATACTGTGAAAATATAAAGAGATGGCTGTACCTATAAGATAAAAGGTTTCTTGGAATTTTCTTGATTTAATATATTGCTCCTCAAAATAAAATTTATTTAAATATGCATTTTTAATACAAATTTTTGATTATAATTTAAAATTAAATAAAATAGTATTCTGTATTTATCATGTATTTTTTCTATGTAAATATAAAGAGAGATTATTGAATTAATTAATATTGAAATAAAAGAAAACCTGTTGCTTTTTTTGCTTAGTCAGTGTAATATTGAAATATAAAATTAAACAATTTACATTTAATGGATATTTACAGATGAGTACTAAATGAAAAGCACATTTTAAATTCCGGATAGGATTGTGTTTGATTCATATTGTACTATTAAGAGGCTTAAAAGAATTTGTAGAACTTAATTGAGCTGGATCTGTTACTTACTTTGTTATATTAAAAAGAAAGAAGTTTAAAAAATAGCATTTTTTTACATTGGCTGTGTGAGAGTGATGAGGGAAAAAGTTCTTAGGAATGGGCAAAAAAAGAAAAGAAAAAAGAATGCTGGGTTGTGAATTATAAAATGCATCAAGACTAAAAGTAGGCCCTTTTATATGCTTCACTTGTAACGGTATCTTTGAACTCAATTTTTACCCACTTTAAAAGGTCAGCTTAATTCGAAAATTTGTTCACTTGTCCAGGACCGATGACAATACAATAATTTAATAATTTTGTTCCTTTGTCCTGATCAGGATCATCAGGATTAACGATTTCTCATTTTCAGATCTCATCCCGCACCTGGCGACTAATTTCAGATCCCATTACCAGATTTGGTGACAAATTCCAGATTCGGCGACTAAAAGATTAAGTTAATACTTACTTCGATTAACTATAAATATTATTTTATAGTTTTTTTTAACTATAATTTATTTTGAAAATTTTTTTAAATACTCTTAACGTGAAGAATGAACCCATAACTTTCGAACGCGGATATACTGATTCAGAGAAATAAAGTGAAATACTTATATACT